>VTFQ01000002.1:230000-277500 GCA_036281575.1 Ancherythroculter nigrocauda | reverse complement strand
ACACACACACACACACACACACACACTGACTGTCACACACTCACTGTCACACACTCACACACACATACACACACATACACACACATACACACACACACACACACACACTGACTGTCACACACTCACACACACACACACACACACACATGTTTGTTTTTGTGAATTGTGGGGACTTTCCATAGACTTCAATGCATTTTACACTGAACAAACTGTACATTCTATCCCCCTACCCTGCCCCTACCCCTAAACCTAACCCTCACAGGAAACTGTGCAAACTTTTACTTTTTCACAAAAACTCATTCTATATGATTTATAAACCCATTTACATTGTGGGGACCGCTGGCTGGTCCCCACGATGTAGGTGAACTCAGGTTTATATTACATCATGGGGACATTTGGTCCCCACAATGTAATATAAACAAAAGCACACACACACACACTGACTGTCACACACTCACACACACACACACTCTCACAGTGAGCGTGTCGTACCTGTACGGGGGCGGAGGGGCTGGAGCACCGGGAGTTGTCGTTACTCGACTCCGCCTTCTTCCCCACCCGAGTGTTCTGTGAGCTCACACTCTCTAACGAGGTGCAGCTACACACACGCGCACAGAGAGATGGACGCAAACACAAATGAGATGACAGATGACACAAGCAATATGATACAAACACACCCAGATGAGATGACGGACAGGCGGGGTTAATGACACACACAACACCGCAGACGCGCCTCATATTTCACACACAAATCATCATATCTGATGAAGTTTATTGCTGCGAAGCTGCTTTGAAATGAACTGTACTGAAATAAAGCTGATGGAAAAATCAGCAGAAATCCTGAGATTTTGAGGAAATATTATGTTTAATAATGTCAAATATTACTTTACAGTACGGTCCCATTAGTTAACATCAGTTAATGCATTAATTATCAACGAGTAATACATTTCTTACACTACTATAAAATCACATCTGTTCAGTGTTAGTTCATGTTAGCTCAGGTTCATTAAATAAAATCAACAGAACAGATATTTTAATAATTTTAATATTGTATTAGTAAATGTAGACACTGATCTTAAAGGGTTAGTTCACCCAAAAATGAAATTGATTGTCATTAATGTCGTTCCACACCCGTAAGACCTTCGTTCATCTTCAGAACACAAATTAAGATATTTTTGATGAAATCATCCATAGACAGCAATATAATCAACACTTTCAAGGTCCAGAAAGGAACTAAAGACATCGTTAAAACAGTCATGTGACTGCAGTGCTTCAACCTGAATGTTATGAAGAGACGAGAATACTTTTTGTGCGCAAAAACAAAACAAAAATAACCACTTATTCAACAATCTCTTCTCTTCTGTGTCATTATCTTACACAGGTGACGCAGTGAAGCTTCCGTGTTTACGTCAGAACGCCGGCTCTGTATTGGCCAAAGCTGGTCATGTGATCAGCTCTGACGTAGAACCTGGAAGCGCTGGACGTAAACAACGTATGAGAATGACACAGAAGAGAAGAGATTGTTGAATAAAGTGGTTATTTTTGTTTTGTTTTTGCGCACAAAAAGTATTCTCGTCTCTTCATAACATTAAGGTTGAACCACTGCAGTCACATGACTGTTTTAACGATGTCTTTAGTACCTTTCTGGACCTTGAAAGTGTCATATACCTCTCAGATTTCATCAAAAATATCTTAATTTGTGTTCTGAAGATGAACGAAGGTCTTACGGGTGTGGAACGACATGAGGGAGAGTAATTAATGACAGAAACTCATTTTTGGGTGAACTAACCCTTTAATTAAGATTAGTAAATGCTTTATAACTGATGGTAACAAATGAAACTTACCAAACCTTTTTTACTTTCCTTAGTTGAATTTAATTGTCTTTATGCAGCACATCATTTGTGATTTGAGTGTGAAATATGAGTCGAGAGGTTAGTGAGGTTCGTCTGACGTGGAGCGGTTCAACTGCGATCAGTCCGACACACACCATTCGACTAGAATCTGCTTTAGCGTCACCTCAGTTTAGTCCAGACGTCATGCTCCATGCATTACCCGGTTAACCCACACCACAACCACCAGCGATCATGAACCCACGTACCCTTCGTAGTCGTGACTGGGCTCCTGTCGCCGGATGATCAGGTACGTGACCACAGAGATGATGATGATGCCGATCACGGCTCCGATCACGCCGCCCACGATCACCGCCGTGCTGGTCTGAGGAAGAGACTCTGAACACAGAGGAAGACCGTCAGTGCCGCGACTGATCCGAAAAAACATTATTTTCTGCATAAATGAGCATCATTATTGTGTTCAATTCATGTTCTGGTAATCTTGAATCAGCATCTCTTCTCTTCTCTGATGATGAGGGCGGGGCAACCTGTCACTCACATGAGATCCACCAATAGCAAACCACAACCATCCAATCAATTCCCCACAGACAAAATCAAGCCCCGCCCCACATTTGTTCTTGTTCCGCTCACCTTTCATGACCACTCTGACTTTAGTGATGGACATCTGCCCGGTGATGTCCGGAGGATTCTTCACGTCGCAGCTGAACGTCCCGTTGTCCTTGAACTGCATCTGGATGACGCGGATCGACGCGTCCTTCTTGTTCATGTCTCCGGCCCATTCCACACGGGACTTAAACTGCGGGAGCGAGCCCGGAAAAGACTTCCCGCCGGAGTAATAGAAGATCTGTGGAAGATGAACATCCATGATGATCATGTGATGTCTGATATCATACATCTATGTTATAGATGAAAAGACTCTTACTGAAGTGGGCTGTCCCGGGTCTCCCTCCGGCAGGAAAGACCACGTCACTGACGCTGAACTACTGACCACCTCTTTAGACTTAAAACTACAGGTCAGAGTCGCTGTGGTCCCGTTCTCCACAAACGCCTCTGCTGGAGTGAACACGTCTATCGCCGACACGCCTGAAACACAGTCACACGCCGCTCAGTCTCCATCCACACACATGTGCTTCAGCTTTATGATGCTTTACAACAGCAGATCCAGAATACTGTATGTGTAACCCCTCCTGTCCGAACCGCCCGCTCTTAGCATTACAAATGTGATTTTACTCTGTTTATTAATGTTTTTACTCCACATTTGTGCAGTTTTTGGAGGATTTATCATATCTTTTAAATTTATATAAATAAATATTTTTTTAAATAGGTTTTTATACAAAAACAGCTTTTTATGTAAAATTCACTTTATAAAGACCCACATTTCTAACTTTCATTCATGGGGATAACATGGATAATTTGACATGGTTTAGTGTGAGATTTTTGCCCATCTTTTGGAAAATGCAGTTTTAAAAGTAAAAAATGATCACTTTATCCAGCAGATGCTGCAGAGCTCCACTATTTGCTGTTTGACTGACTGAAAGACATCTTTACACAAGTATTTTCAGCTGGATGCATATCTAAATATTATGAAATCACAATTATGACAATAAAAGCTACTTTTTGTCAAAGTTTAGCATTATTTGTAATGAAAATTTTTTTTTTTTTTTTCAGTATTGTTGCATTATGATGAGACCCCGCTTAGAAAATGGACAAAATTCATCCTCAGAATAAACATTTTTGAAAAAAATGAAAAAAGTGCTAAACTTTGACAAAAAGTAATTTTTATTGTCATAATTGTGATTTTAAAACTGCATTTTCCAAAAGATGGGCAAAAATCTCACACTAAACCATGTCAAATTATCCATGCTATCCTCATGAATGAAAGTTAGAAATGTGGGTCTTTTATAAAGTGAATTTTACATAAAAAGCTGTTTTTGTATAAAAACCTATTTAAAAAAATATTTATTTATATAAATTCTAAAAATATGATAAATCCTCCAAAAACTGCACAAATTTGAAGTAAAAACATTAATAAACAGAGTAAAATTACATTTGTGTTTTAAAAAACAATTATTTTGTTACAAAATTACATTTTGTTGCTCCAGGCCCTTAAAGACCCTGAGTGTGATTTATTTATTTTTTCTACACGAACATAAAAGCAGGATATCACAAGATAAGGGTTTATTACACTATTACATGCTATTAGGGCTGGGTTAAAAATGTTTTAATTGTTAAAAATTATTTTAAATGTTTAGATTTCAACAACCGAATTGGAGTAAGAACATAATTATGTCATTAAAAAGTTATTAGTGTAACTGCCTTGCATGCAATTTATATGTTTGTATACAAATCAGTTGTTAATTTATCAATTTATTTTTTATATCCGAATGAATCGAAATCGGAATTGAATCGCAAGCTTGTGAATCCATAATAATAAAACAATTAATAGTTAATTCAGATTAATGATTTGAGTCTTTATTGTTCAGTTTATTAAAGGAAACTCAAGCTGATTATTCAGGTTTGATTAAATTAACTTTAAAACATTTCAAATTAAAAGAGCACATGATTAAATTTATTTGCGAGTTATTAATTGATCAGAGGAACGTTTTCGTGAGTAAATATGATATAATGTAATAATGAGGGAGGCTAATGTGCTAACAGAACAATACGAGCTAAACTTCCTGACCTGAGAAACACATCAAACACACACTGGATGTATTTAAACGACCTGCTTCAGAACATTAAATGATTACAAAACAAGAGCTGTGCTTTATATGCTCACTTCATGTGATATAAATATAAAATCAGCACATAATTCATAACGCTAACTGCAGCTAGCAGGTTAGCACGAGCTCCGCTAACGCTCACAGATGACGTCAAAACGCCTCAGAGAATCAAACCGAACTTACCCGCGATAATAAACAGCACAGAGAAACACAACGAAACATAACTGTGTGTGGAAATCAGAAGCCTTATTTCCATCCTTTAGATTTCATCAATATCGCCCGAGTACCGGAGCCGCAGTGTTTGTTTACAGCATCAGACCGACGGAGTTTCCCGCTGATCTCAGATCAGACTCAGTGACGTCAGTTCTCATGTACCGAACACACTCTGCCGGTCTCAGATCAGCTCTAATGTACTGAATGTAACGTACTGCTGATCTCAGATCAGATACTGGATAAACAGTATTTTAATGTTTGCGATATCAAAGATTTGAATATATTGGCTTTATTATGACCTCGGTTGATTCAGTCTATTTAAGTGTCTATTAAATTGTTTTTCTAAGGTTTAACATATTCCATTGATATTATTATTATTATTATGTCGCCATATTAGAGGATTTGTGAGATTAATTCATGCAACTCAAACCCGCTGCGTAACATTAAAGCGGCAGAACTATAACGCCCGCTTTATGGAATATGGAAGGCCAATAAGGTCAAAACGTGTTAAGCGCATATGCGTTAAAACACGAAAATTACGTGTTAGTTTCGTACCGCTTTGGCGTGTGTTTAATCATGTTTATTTCAACACATGGGCAATATTATTATCACGCGATTACATTTGGAAAGAGGCAAACTTTGTTTACGAATGCCCTAAGTAAAGATATTCTGTCAATTTATGTTATTAAAAATATTTATTTACTTAAACTGGGTCAATAGTAATGTTCTGACTTCTGTTAATTTACCGTGTTAACGCGAGAGTTGAGGCTGAATGGAAAAATGCACTGAATTCACCATATCTGCAGTTTAATTTGTGCATCACAGTCTCATATTGAGTGATTTTAATAAAATGAGCCTTGTTCTCCTTTTCATGTGTTTCCCGGCTGAAGATGTCTGGAACACTTGAGAAGGGTCAGGATAGCAGGGTGTAGGGGAATTTACATTTAAGACCCAAGGACTAGATATGATGAATGAAGACCAGGAGTCAGAGATGAAATCAATTGAAACATTTTACTGAAGAATAGTTTGCAGTTTCATCAGAAGAAGTCAGCTTCAACAGTTTGTAGGCCGCTCTGCCGTACATTCTGAAAACAACAATTTACTCTCACACATGTCACCGAGCTCTGTCATTATGGCAGTTGAATGATTCTGATAAATTTCCACATAAAGGCTGTTAGTCAGAAGAACATCTCCATTGATTATCAGGATGTCAGTCAAATCCTGGTTTAAGGCACAAAGTGACCCACTGAAGTCACTAATCTGAGTTTCTAGGCTCCAGTTGTCTTGTCAGATGATCATTTCACCTCCGCTGCGTTCCAGATGTTCACAGAATGTGGGTGTTGAGACAAAAGAGTGCCAGAAACACACACACACACACACACACACAGCTTCTTCAAGGTTGGATTTGGTCGAGCTCTGGCTCTGACCAGGAAACTTTCCCAAAACACTGATTAGATATACTTTCAGCAAGTTTCAGACAATATTCGTCATTATTCTCTGGTGACTGAATATGAAAAATAAAGTAAATGCTTTAACATAAGCTTGAAGAAGTCATTCAAAAGTCAATTAATATTTTGAAGGATTAATATCGACTCAAATATACATTGAAGCGGCAGTGGATTCAAGGGCCTCCAGTCGAGCTTCACTCTCTGAATGCTTCATTTATACAGGTCCAGATCCGCTTCATTACAGAAACGAGCCTCGGTGTGAGTGATTCCATGTGAGACTGCAGATCTTCCTTCAGTGATTCTGTAATCGAAACTGATCAGTTAGGACAAACTCTTTTATTCAGAACACAGATCAAATTTAAGCAAAATGTTTTATTTGTCCTTATAAAGTTTAGGATAAACACCTATGAGTTTTTAATTCAAGAAAACATCACTTAATTATAGGTCCTGTCATCTAGTTAGGAATTTAGGCATGAAATTTCCTCTAATCTCTCTATAATTAAATATTCTTGTGGAATATAAAAGGTGAACTTATTTGACGGTCAGTTGAATGCTACTTGGAATTAAGTAATAAATTATCAAGTTAAAAAAACGTGCAAAAAATGTGTGAATAAATAAATTATTGGTTACATCCCTGTGATCAAATTTCCAATTACATTTTTTTTTAAGAAATCAAAATGGACAATTCTTCTTTTTTATAGAATATTTCAGTGTTTATTATAAATGATTTATCGGTGCACATCATTATTGTGTTAAATTCATGTTCTGGTAATCTTGAATCAGAATATCTTCTCCTCCCTCTTGCAGCATCTCTTCTCTGATGACGAGGGCGGGGCAACCTGTCACTCACATGACATCCACCAATAGCAAACCACAACCATCCAATCAATTCCCCACAGACAAAATCAAGCCCCGCCCTACATTTGTTCTTGTTTGAGAAGCGTTTCAAGAGAAGAAAAGACAAGTGCAACTTCCATTTCATGACGAGTTTAAAGGCTCCTGTGGTTTTCCGTCAAAATATTAACTAATGTATCACAAAATTTTGGCCAAAATTATGTAACCCTGTAAGCAAGCATATTTTGATATTTTTTAATATTATATTTTAAATGGCGATGTCCGTCCACTCACCTTTCATGACCACTCTGACTTTAGTGATGGACATCTGCCCGGTGATGTCCGGAGGATTCTTCACGTCGCAGCTGAACGTCCCGTTGTCCTTGAACTGCATCTGGATGACGCGGATCGACGCGTCCTTCTTGTTCATGTCTCCGGCCCATTCCACACGGGACTTAAACTGCGGGAGCGTGCCCGGAAAAGACTTCCCACCGGAGTAATAGAATATCTGTGGAAGATGAACATAAAAATAATTTTAGATCAGATTCCAATCGGATAAACAAATGATCGGATCTGGACTGACAGTGTGAACGCAGCCTAATATATACATATTATAGAGGAAAAGACTCTTACTGAAGTGGGCTGCGTGTCTCCCTCCGCCAGGAAGGACCATATCACCGACGCCGAACTACTGACCACCTCTTTAGACTTAAAACTACAGGTCAGAGTCGCTGTGGTCCCGTTCTCCACAAACGCCTCGGCTGGAGTGAACACGTCTATCGCCGACACGCCTGAAACACAGTCACACGCCGGTCAGTCTCCATCCACACAAAGTACTGTATGCTACAGTAAAACTACTCTATTTTAATTCTATTATTACTACATGCTATTAGGGCTGGGTTAAAAATATTTTAACTGTTAAAAATTATTGTAAATGTTTAGATTTCAACAACCGAATTGGAGTAAGAACATTATTATGTCTTTAAAAAGTTATTATAATGTGCCTTATGTGCAATTTAAATATGTTTGTATACAAATCAGTTGTTCATTTTAACAATTTATTTTTCATGAGAAAATTGAATCGTGAAATTTGTGTCAATGCTCAGCCCTACATACATGCTATATTATATTTATGTAACATGTCACTGAATGATTACCATAGTAATACAGGCATTACTTCTTCAAACAATAGCATTGTATTACCATGGTATATTTTAGGGCTGCGCGAGTTACCACGATAAAATCGCACGCGATTTGGCAAAGGCTGCGATTATTTAATGCGCAGCTTGTCAGAGCTTTACGGCTCTGTGAACAGATGCTTCTCCATCTGAACGCCAGAGGGCGCTCTTGCGCAGAAACTCAAAATATGCCCTGCTGCAGAAGAAGATAACACGCATCATAACAAAAGATTGAAACACTTTGATTAAATAAACATGACTAATAAACACACGACGGTCTTATTCTGTGGCCACATCATCTCACAGAAGACGCTCAACTGTCGTAATGAAGTGAGCTTAGAGTAAAACATGTTATTGAACGTTTCTTTTGTTGGACAAGATGTTAAATGTCTGGAAAGAAGTTTGGCGCGTGTTGCTTTTAAATTATAAGCGACTCAAACTCGCAGTGCTTTCATATAGATTAGTATTTGGTGCCGTACTTCATTGAGAAGCTGCGCATAAACAAATAATCGCAGTTTTGCGATTTCATAATCGCGTTTAAGCGATAATCGCCCCAGTATATTTTACTTAAAAGTTTAACTTTAAACCCATATATAAAGGACGCTATAAAACAGACTATTATTTAAGGATTTACACCACCGGCTCATTAAAATAAAACAATTAAATCAGATGCCGATGATTTGAGTCTTTATTGTTCGGTTTATTAAAAAGAAACTCAAGCTAATTATTCAGGTTTGATTAAATTAACCCTAAAACGTTTAAAATTACAAGTGCATATGATTATAATTATTTGCGAGTTATTAATTGATCAGAGGAACGTTTTCGTGAGTAAATATGATATAATGTAATAATGAGGGAGGCTATGTGCTAACAGAACAATACGAGCTAAACTTCCTGACCTGAGAAACACATCAAACACACACTGACCTGCTTCAGAACATTAAATTAATACAAAACTAGATGTTCTTCATATCAATCAAACAGAACTTACCCGCGATGATAAACAGCACAGAGAACCACAATGAAACACAACTGTGTGTGGAAATCATTTCCATCCTTTAGATGCAATAAAAGCAGGACTGCCAACCTTCGAGTTTGGTTTGGAGTGAGAATATGGGGGGTGTTGAAGGTTTTAAACCCCCCACCCCCAAACCAACCCCCCATAAGTGTTGTGATAGTCAAAACATACAGAATTTTATTAAGTTCAGTTTCACACGTTTTCACACTTCAGTTTCAAAACCTTAAATTTCAAAACTTCTTTAATACTATTATTGATGTCTATAAATTATTTTTTTTTACCCACGTTATTTTTCCCTCCTATTTTTATTTATTTTTCTGTTGTTAGCAGTTGTGCTTTCTTTTTTTCTTTCTTTTAGTCGTAAAAATGAACTTTTTGTGTGTATATTCTGTTGACTATGAATGTACACAAATTATGTATTATAAATATGTCAACTGTATAGGCTATACATTAAAAAAAAAAAAAAAAAAAATCCCCCATAAAAGAACCGAAAACAAAATAAAAGTCTTTTGTCGTCAAACTGCAGTTACTACTTCCGGTGAAGCGGAGCACCGATCGTTACACAGCAGGTTTGAGTCATAATTCATGAATTAATCTTATAAATCCACTAAAATGGCGACATTTTTCGGTGAAGTTTTGTCGGTGTACTCGAGAGCTGTTGAAGAGGATGAGGAAGATGATATGACGAATGAGAACGAGGAAGATGAACAGATCCGACGGGAAATAGAAGAGAAGAGGTGAATCATTTATTATATTTATTCATAATCTAATAAACCGTGTCAGTCCGTGACATTTTAGTTAAAGTTTTACTTCATCAGATTTATAAGAGACTGAATGAAAACTATCGTTTCGGTTTCAGTTCTGCATGTGCTTCTGTCAGAAACTATCGTGAATAAACTTATTTATATGTATTGATCACGTGTCAGATCAGTGAACGCGCGCTGTTCACTGCAACTTTACAGAAAATCACCATGTTAATAATGTTTATCTTAATATGACATTATATCTTAATTATGACACAAAAAGTTGAAATTATGTGATAGTCAAAGTTACGACAGTATTAATTCATCATTATGACATTAAAAGGTTCTTAAATTATGAGATAAATGTCTTTTCTATGTCATAATTACAACTTTTTAATTCATTATTTCATCTTAGTATGTCAATTTCTACTTTTTATGTCATAATTACTACTTTCTATCATAATATGCCTTAGTATGATTTAAAAAAGCATGATATTTTGACTCAGGCGGTTGAGATGTTCTGCATCATGATCAGCTGACAGTGACAGGAACTGACCCTGAATGTCGTGTGTCTGCAGGTCAGTGGATGTCCGGTGGCTCTCGCAGACGGACGGCGGGTCTCTGCCGTGTTCGGATCTGATCATCGCTGTGGGTCCAAACGCCACCGGTGAGAAACGTCACGCCTCAGCTGTAGATCCTGCAGAACCTGTGTTTGAGGATCTCTCCTGTTTTCCCAGGCTTCATCTCCGCGTATGTGTTGAGCTCCGGAGGCTGGCCGGCTGTCGGCTGGGTTTCCCTGTGGAACGAGCGGAGCCGCGGATCCGGCCGGACAGACACGGCTCCGGCCCCTGGAGAGCCGTCCTGCGTCCTGTACCGGCAGAAGCAGGTGAGGAGCCTCCGTCCGTCCGTCCGTCTGTTTCTTCTTCTGAGATATATTAATTATATCCTGATGATCCGAGCGTTATAATGGCAGTGAAGGAGAGTATGAGCTGAAGAAAGAGTCTCCATCCATCATAAACGTGCTCCACACGGCTCCGGGGGTTAATAAAGGCCTGCGTTTGTGTAAGAAAAATATCCATATTTATTTAAGTTATGAAGTCAAATATCTAGCTTCCGTATTCAAGTTATGAAGAAAGTGTAAAACTCTCGCAGTTCAAAACACTTACATTACGCCCTACACCTTCCCTATCCAACTTACAATAAAACTAACTAAATCAACCCTTTAAATTTACATTTATTCATTTAGCAGATTCTTTTATCCAAAGCGACTTATAAATGAGGTCAGTTACAGCTCAGTGTACGCCTATTATAATATAGTATATAATATAGTAATAACTTTTATAATAAAAAGGTCCATATGATTTACTTTAATGCTGTGAAAATTACTCATATTTATTTAATTATTTATAAGATAATTTAAACTGCACAATTATTATAGTCATCTCAAATAATCATGATCAGATGATCAATCAATAAATCTGATTACTTTTAGATTACTTTTGACAACCCGTTTATCACATAGATTTGAATATGATTATTTTGTACAAAATACAAAGATAAAGAAAATATATTGCATTTTTTAAAATACATGAAGTGCATTAAACACAAATAGATTTATTATTTATTAAAAAAATAAATATTATTATCATTTATTTGTTTGTTTTTTACTGTACTCAGCTGGCGGATGGGAGTTTACTATTACTGTTGTTAGTTTTGTGAAATTTGAGATGCTTTAAATAAAATGTTTAAAAAAAAAAAAAACTTACTAAAATATATTTTAGTTTTCCTGCATGTCAGTGTAAAGAAAGTAAAGTAAAAGAGGAACAAAAAAAGAATAATTTATGAATAATTTTCTTTGTAAATAATATGTAATCAATAAAAAAGGAACTAATCTTATTTTGAGCATTTTAAAACGTAATATAATCTAATTACAAGTATTTAATTTTTGTAATCTGATCACCTAATCCAGTTCACATGTGATCGGTTTGATCTGGATTTGGAAATGCCGTGTTTTGCTATCCAGGATCCGGTAAATCCATTTTTCTTTTGTGCCGGTTTTTCAAAGCAAAATTGGATTGGATCACCCTGATCCGGATTCACACTCTTTCAGATGACCAAATCTGGATTACTAGAGCTGCGTTCGCTCACACTTTAGACGGGTTCATCTCTCATGATTGTGCCAATGTAGTTTACAAACTGATAAAAAACACTTTGAATAAAATATATTATTTTTGTTTGATATTTACAGCTGTTTGAGGATTATTTTATGGCATCAAAATCTCTTTTTTACTTTACAGATATTTACTGAAAGCCTAATGTCCACTTCTAATTTATTACTTTAACAGTTAAACTAATCAAGAGCAAAATAAAGTGTGTATGTATATTTCATGATAAAAATTTTATATTTTTGACCAGTTTTAAAGTTTTATAACATTTTTGTTCCTGAAATCCACCCTTCTGATGGGATCAGTTTAATCCAGATATTTTGGATCAAAGGTTTCCCAATCTGATGAACACAAGCTGATGATTTGATCCGGATCAAAACCAAGATTGGATTTTGTGATTTAATCTGATTTCAGAATCCTTTTTTCCTTTTGAACAACCCAATCAAGATTTGATCCGATCCGATAGCCGAAATCGGATTACTTTTGAACGACTGACCCTGACATCCAATCACTGTCAGCTGACGCTTTACACAGGAAGTGATTTTAGAGATGCGCTTTTTAAAAGTTTCATTACTTTTTTAGAAGGCGGTGTGACGCGTGAGACGCTGAAGAACAGAATCAGCGCAGGTGTGTGTGAACGCTGCTCTCGTGTGTGTGTGTGTGCAGGTGCTGATATGCCAGTGCTCCTGTTACGTCGCTGAAGATCAGCTGTTCCAGTGGACGGAGAAGGTGAAGCACTAACACACACACCGAGCTCTGTACGTGTGATAGAACATGCCACTAATGTGTGTGTGTGTGTGTGTGTGTGCAGGTGTTCGGCTGCGTTCAGGCGAGAGGTCTGAGCGTGACCGTTCTCTCCGACTGCTCTGCGGCCGAATATAAAACGTCAGACTACCTGAGTGGGAGCAGCACACCCTTCCTGCGCTGCCTGAAGACCAGCGTTCACACGGGTCCCGTCGCCTGTCCGCCGCTGGAGCCGCCCAACATCAGCTGTGGACTGGCAGCAGCAGGTACTGCAGCTCTGAAACACTGAGACGACCGGTGTGTGTGTGTGTGTGTGTGATGCTGACGTGTGTGTGTGTGTGTGTGTGCAGTGCTGAGCCACTGTCAGGTGCAGCGGATCCCGGCCATCCTCTATCAGTGCTTCAGTGACGTCCTTCAGCCGGACTCTCTCACCATGCAGGCGTATGGAGCGGCGGTCAGCGCCATTCTGAAGGTGAGTTTGACGTTCTCTGAGCTTCACTGAGTCGGATCACATGACTGAATCTCTTTCTCTCTTGATTCCAGCTGAATCAGAGTCCCGGAGCAGAAGTTCTGCAGAAGTTCACACGCGTCAGTGAGGTTCAGAGTAACCTCTACACATGAGCCCTTCATCTGGAACACAATAAAGATGTGATGTTTTTACTGCTGGTGTGATGAGAGTTATTCTGACATTGGACACCTGGTGGCGCCAAAACCATCCATTACAGAAACTGCAACTGCGTCATTAACTTATAAAACTGAAACTGATGCAGATACTTGGAGAGTTTATTATATTTAAAGGGTTTCAGCCAGAAATGAAAATTCTGTCATTAATTACTCTCCCTCATGTCGTTCCACACCCGTAAGACCTTCATTCATCTTCAGAACACAAATTAAGATATTTTTGCTGAAATCCGATGGCTCCGTGAGGCCTGAGCAATGACATTTCCTCTCTCAAGATCCATTAATGTACTAAAAACATATTTAAATCAGGTCATGTGAGTACAGTGGTTCAATATTAATATTATAAAGCCACGAGAATATTTTTGGTGCGCCAAAAAAACAAAATAACGGCTTATATAGTGATGGCCGATTTCAAAACACTGCTTCAGGAAGCTTCGGAGCGTTATGAATCTTTTGTGTTTTTTTCGGATCGCGTGTCAAACTGCTGAAATCACGTGACTTTGGCGCTCCGAACCGCTGATTCGACACACTGATTCATAACGCTCCGAAGCTTCCTGAAGCAGTGTTTTGAAATCGGCCATCACTATATAAGTCGTTATTTTGTTGCTCCAAAAATATTCTTGTGGCTTTATAATATTAATATTGAACCACTGTACTCACATGACCTGATTTAAATATGTTTTTAGTGCATTAATGGATCTTGAGAGAGGAAATGTCATTGCTCAGGCCTCACGGAGCCATCGGATTTCATCAAAAATATCTTAATTTGTGTTCTGAAGATGAATGAAGGTCTTACGGGTGTGGAACGACATGAGGGTGAACTAACCCTTTAATATTTCAGTTATTTTATTTTGTCATTTCTTATTTGAGAAATTACTCATATTTCTTTAAATTGTTCTAATATGATATGCAAGATAACTTAAACTGCACAGTTATTGTAGACATCTCAAATAATCACGATCAGATGATCAATCAATAAATCTGATTACTTTTAGATTACTTTTGACAACCCGTTTATCACATAGAAATTATTATTTTGTACAAAATACAAAGAAAATATATTGCTTTTTTTGGAATACATGAAGTGCATTAAACACAAATTATTTATTAAAAATATTATAATTTATTTAATTATAAAAATATGATTTTATTATATTCATATTTCAGTTTTTTTATTTTGTTGTTTCTTATTTGAGAATTTATTTCAGTAATATTTTAATATAATTTTGAAAACAAACTTTTGTAGATTAGCAGATATTATATTAGAACTAAATCCATTTAAATATTCCCACAATTCCATCATGAAGACATTATTAAGCATCATTTACAGTGAATCTGACTGTGTGACGATCCTTCAGCTCTTCATCTGTCCTGATGAATGAGTGTGTGTGTGTGTGTGTGTGTGTGTGTGTGTGTGTGTGTGTGTGTGTGTGTGCGTGTGTCAGTATTCAGTGAGATGTTTCACAGTGAAGGTGAGAATCTCACAGTGTGTCCGTGTCAAAGATCGCAGGTCTTCCCACGTCGTGCGATGCTGCTAATGAACCCGCTCACACACACACACACACACACACACACACTTCTGCTAACACAGACCCGCATGTGTCAGCATGTTCAGACCCGAAAGAGGAATTCCAGAGTTCCACAACCATCATCATTATCCAACGCTCGATTATGTGACGCCACCCTGAACACACTGATTCATGCGTCTGATCATGTTCTGATTCACCTGCATGACCCCAGATCAGCGTTCCCAACGACTCCATCCCAAGACCATGACATTAAGGATCAGAGTCAGTAATCCCAATATCTAGCCCGTTAAATATTTTAGGGCTTGGCATAACTAGAAAAAACATTTATTTGTGTTCTGGGTGGTTGTTTAGTGGCCAAAACAGTCCCAGACGAGCATTACTGTGAAGTTTGGTGGAGCATCTGTTAGGAAGGATCTGAATAAGTTAAAGTTCATTTATATCTACCTGAAGAACATCTATTTTAATTGCCTCAGGAAGTTTGAGCAAGAGTGATAATTACGGCTGACTTAGCAAACACAGTGTGTGTGTGTGTGTGTTGGGGAATTCCCTGCGCTGATGCTTCTCACACACACACACACTCGTTAGTTACTGCCTCTCACCTTAATAGGTAAAACCCTGCTGAGCGTCTGTACAGGAAGTCAGAGGCCCGTGTTTGCTGATTTAATGAGTTCTGCTGAATGTCATAAAGCCTCATAAACGCAGGTGTGTGTGTGTCTGTGTGTGTGTGTCTGTGTTTACATTAACATTATCTCACAGATAAATCATTAACACAAACAGCCTGCAAATCAGCGTATGACGACTTCATTCATATCTGCCTGAATCCTGATCGAATCAGTTAGCGTGTTCTTCTTCACATGCGTCAGTCTGACCACACTGAACATCCATGATCCTCTGCAGCCGTTTCAACACGCCCGGCGCAATAAACCCCCCGCGGGAAACTCGCATGTGTCTCAGATTGCGCAAATGTTCTCCAGGCAACAGTGCTGTGGTTTTCAAAGTTTCACTGTTGTATCTGAACAGAGGAAGTTGAAGCGTCTTCAAGGCCGTCCTGTGAATATAACATGATCTCTGCAACTACATTCCTGTCTTACAGACATAAACTGCTCTGAGATCAGATCTCAGCGACAGGGTGATTAGAAACTAATATTTACTGACTCTAACATGTAAATCTATGTGTGTTTATGTGAGGATCTCAGGGTTAAGAGTGTGTGTTTGTGTGTGTGTGTGTGTGTGAGTGTGTGAATGTGTGTGTGTGAGTGTGTGTTGTGAAGGAGCGCCTTGACTCCTCCTCTAGCCGAACTGACGGTAAGTGACGCTCCAGTAAGACATTTCCCAAGAAGCACAAACAATCCTGCGCTGTCAATCATTTGCTTTGTTTGTGTCTCAGGCTCGTTCAGCAGGTCCGGCGCTGCGATCAGACATGCTGATAATGTGTGTGTGGGTGTTTAGCAGAGGCGTATTCAGATACCTGTGAGAGGATCGGCCTGTCGACACATTACTGCTCATGTGTGAGTCTGACTGAGGCAGCAGGTGTGAGATCAAACAGCAGAGATGTGCTCGCAACGCCGGATCATGGGTTTGATTCCTGGGGAATGCATGAACTGATTCAGTCTATACCTTGATAGAAATATATTAGTGCAGTCAAATCGATTAATCGCAACATGTCTGACATAAAATTTTATTTATTTATATTTATATATATTTATATTTATTTACGGAGCCCTGCACATGACATGCAAGAAAAAAAGTAAATCATGCAAATGATTTAGAAAACGAGGGAACGAAATAGCAAGTCGTTTGCACGATTTAGAAAATGAGGGAACGAAATAGTAAGGCGTTCGCGTGATTTAGCAAATCGATGGAACGAAATAGCAAGTCGTGCAAATGATTTAGAAAATGAGGGAACAAAATAGTAAGGCGTTTGCGTGATTTAGCAAATCGATGGAACAAAATAAGATGGAACAAAATCAAGAAAATGAGGGAACGAAATAGCAAGTTGTTTGCGCAATTTAGAAAACGAGGGAACTAAATAGTAAGTCGCTTGTGCGATTTAGCAAATCGATGGAACAAAATAGCAAGTCGTGCAAACGATTTAGAAAATGAGGGAACAAAATAGCAAGTCGTTTGCGCGATTTAGAAAACGAGGGAACTAAATAGTGAGTCACTTGTGCGATTTAGCAAATCGATGGAACAAAATAGCAAGTCGTGCAAACGATTTAGAAAATGAGGGAACGAAATATTAAGTTGTTCGCATGATTTAGCAAATCGATGGAACGAAATAGCAAGTCGTGCAAACGATTTAGAAAATGAGGGAACGAAATAGTAAGGCGTTCACGTGATTTAGCAAATCGATGGAACGAAATAGCAAGTCGTGCAAATGATTTAGAAAATGAGGGAACAAAATAGTAAGGCGTTCATGTGATTTAGAAAACGAGGGAACTAAATAGTAAGTCACTTGTGCGATTTAGCAAATCGATGGAACAAAATAGCAAGTCGTGCAAACGATTTAGAAAATGAGGGAACGAAATATTAAGTTGTTCGCATGATTTAGCAAATCGATGGAACGAAATAGCAAGTCGTGCAAACGATTTAGAAAATGAGGGAACGAAATAGTAAGGCGTTCACGTGATTTAGCAAATCGATGGAACGAAATAGCAAGTCGTGCAAATGATTTAGAAAATGAGGGAACAAAATAGTAAGGCGTTCATGTGATTTAGAAAACGAGGGAACTAAATAGTAAGTCACTTGTGCGATTTAGCAAATCGATGGAACAAAATAGCAAGTCGTGCAAACGATTTAGAAAATGAGGGAACGAAATATTAAGTTGTTCGCATGATTTAGCAAATCGATGGAACGAAATAGCAAGTCGTTTGCACGATTTAGAAAATGAGGGAACGAAATAGTAAGGCGTTCGCGTGATTTAGCAAATCGATGGAACGAAATAGCAAGTCGTGCAAATGATTTAGAAAATGAGGGAACAAAATAGTAAGGCGTTTGCGTGATTTAGCAAATCGATGGAACAAAATAAGATGGAACAAAATCAAGAAAATGAGGGAACGAAATAGCAAGTTGTTTGCGCAATTTAGAAAACGAGGGAACTAAATAGTAAGTCGCTTGTGCGATTTAGCAAATCGATGGAACAAAATAGCAAGTCGTGCAAACGATTTAGAAAATGAGGGAACGAAATAGCAAGTCGTTTGCGCGATTTAGAAAACGAGGGAACTAAATAGTAAGTCACTTGTGCGATTTAGCAAATCGATGGAACAAAATAGCAAGTCGTGCAAACGATTTAGAAAATGAGGGAACGAAATATTAAGTTGTTCGCATGATTTAGCAAATCGATGGAACGAAATAGCAAGTCGTGCAAACGATTTAGAAAATGAGGGAACGAAATAGTAAGGCGTTCACGTGATTTAGCAAATCGATGGAACGAAATAGCAAGTCGTGCAAATGATTTAGAAAATGAGGGAACAAAATAGTAAGTCACTTGTGCGATTTAGCAAATCGATGGAACAAAATAGCAAGTCGTGCAAACGATTTAGAAAATGAGGGAACGAAATATTAAGTTGTTCGCATGATTTAGCAAATCGATGGAACGAAATAGCAAGTCGTGCAAATGATTTAGAAAATGAGGGAACAAAATAGTAAGGCGTTCATGTGATTTAGAAAACGAGGGAACGAAATAGCAAGTCGTGCAAATGATTTAGAAAATGAGGGAACAAAATAGTAAGGCGTTCACGTGATTTAGAAAACGAGGGAACTAAATAGTAAGTCACTTGTGCGATTTAGCAAATCGATGGAACAAAATAGCAAGTCGTGCAAACGATTTAGAAAATGAGGGAACGAAATATTAAGTTGTTCGCATGATTTAGCAAATCGATGGAACGAAATAGCAAGTCGTGCAAATGATTTAGAAAATGAGGGAACAAAATAGTAAGGCGTTCATGTGATTTAGAAAACGAGGGAACGAAATAGCAAGTCGTGCAAATGATTTAGAAAATGAGGGAACAAAATAGTAAGGCGTTCACGTGATTTAGAAAACGAGGGAACTAAATAGTAAGTCACTTGTGCGATTTAGCAAATCGATGGAACAAAATAGCAAGTCGTGCAAACGATTTAGAAAATGAGGGAACGAAATATTAAGTTGTTCGCATGATTTAGCAAATCGATGGAATGAAATAGCAAGTCGTGCAAACGATTTAGAAAATGAGGGAACGAAATATTAAGTTGTTCGCATGATTTAGCAAATCGATGGAATGAAATAGCAAGTCGTGCAAACGATTTAGAAAATGAGGGAACGAAATAGTAAGGCGTTCACGTGATTTAGAAAACGAGGGAACGAAATAGCAAGTCGTGCAAACGATTTAGAAAATGAGGGAACGAAATAGTAAGGCGTTCACGTGATTTAGAAAACGAGGGAACGAAATAGCAAGTCGTTTGTGCAATTTAGCAAAACGAGGGAATGAAATAGTAAGTCGTTCGTGCGATTTAGCAAAACGAGAGAACGAAATAGTAAGTCGTTCACAAAACTATAATAATTATAGTGTATATATACTGAAACTAAAATCATATAAAAACTCACTTTGAAAATAAAATAATAAATATAGAAAAAAAAACTTAAACGTTTTATTTCAGCTAGTTGCAAAGGCAACATTTCTCATTAAGTTTACCCTGATGTACTAAAATAACTGTAAGTGAAATAAAAAATTTTTTTTTTTTAAAAATCTAATAAAAATGACAAAAATATCCAACAAAATTGCTAAAACTTTAACTAAAATTAAAATACTATATAATAGTAATTTTTATTGTTATACTGTAGCCTATACTTCTTTTTCTGGTCATTACTTTGTTGTGAAATAATGCTTTTGAAATACTGTAAATATAATTATGCATCATGGCCATGAGTTTTGCACAAATGCTGCTTATGAAAACATAAAAATCTTGGTTTTTTTTCTGATGTTTCAGCAGCTGATGTCTGATTCTCTGTAATAATGATCTTCTGTGTGAAATAAAGAATAAAGAAATAGAGTCTCGCAGGGACTTGCTTCAGTGTTTTAATGAAACACAGCTCGGTTTCCATGGCAGCGTGACGTCAGGCTGCTTTAACTACAGGCCTTTATTACATTACAGGGAAAAGTGTGTGTGTGTGTGTGTGTGTGTGTGTGTCCGCTGGGCTTCTCCAAACAACACTCATATACATTTATAACCACAATGAGAACTTCTCAGAATCACCCGTGAGTCACTCTGATGAACGTGAGTACAGTAGACAGTTGTCTGACTTTATAGTTGATTATTAAACGGTACACTTCACCCAATAATACACATTCTGTTATTGTTTCGGCTTTTTCTCAAGGCTTCAGAAGCATGATGGTTACGCACTTCATTCCACCAGGCGTTGCTTGTTTTTCTTCTTATTTATTTAAATCCAAAATAATTGATTTATAAAACATCGATTGAAATTATGTTATAAATTATACAAAAACAAAATACTACAAACAAATTTATGAAGTGGTCAAAAATCGTCTCTGACCCACTCCACATCTCCCGACATTGAATTCAATGCATTTCCACGCCCTATTTGACGTATCCAATTTATGCTATTTTCCTTCTTAATTAACATGGATTCATTTAAACCAAAAACATAATAATATTATAATACTGAAACAAAAATATAAACTAAATACGTTTTTTTAAATGGCTACAACAGTTATCATATGGTTCCAAACCTGTATGACTTTATATAGAAACAGAAATTGTATGGGGGAGAAAATGAAATAAAATACAGACATTTTTCAAAATATCTTCTTTTCTGTTGAACAAAAGAAATAAAGTCATACAGGTTTGGAACGACATGAGGGTGAGTACATGACGTCAGAATGATCATTTTTGGGTGAACTGTCTCTTTAAGGCCTGTCCTGTGTTTAACGGTCGTTTCGCGGACAGTCACGCGCGTTTAACGGCTTGCAGACGGAGGGACACACGGAATTCATATGGAGAAAGAGAGAGACAGCACGAGCACACTGATGAACGATTCCCGTCCATTAGAGGAACGTTTATGAGCCGTTTACCGTGTGAGTTTAAAACTATAATGCCTCACGTTCATAAGGGCTTTCAGCCCCAGGTTATCGTCGTTCTGAATCGCGCTTTTTTACCCCAGGTGAAACGTTTCACACTTGTAATTTAAAATCCCGGTTTAAAATATCGATTTCCCTCGATTCTCATTTTGGCGCTTTATTGTGTGGCGACAGATCGCCTCAGTTCAAGCGGCTCAACTCTTTACTACTAGTTACAGTAAATAAACATGAATAAACGTCAAAAGGAATGTTGAAAGATAAAGAACAACTTACTGAAATGATTCTTGTCTCATGTAATCGATCAATCAGCGTTTCAACCGCAGAAAGACGTCAATAAAACAGCTTGAGAACGACGTCACATTTACCTCAGAAAAGCCATTCAATAAATTTGAGTCAACTCGAGAGAGCAGGGTTTTGATAAAAACAATTAAAAAGTTATTATTATAACGTTATTGTTATTATTATGTTCAAATCAGTTGTTTTAACAATTTTTTTTCCTTGAGAAAATTGACATGTATCCAAATTAATCGGTATCGATTTGTGTCAGTGCCCAGCTCTAGTTAGCACCACTTTTTACCCGGGGTTATGAAACCCTGCTGATATTCACGAACAGTCCCGGAAACACCGAATGAACGATGATCGCTTCAGTGTTTGAGAGAAAATGTCAAATGACGATGATGGAAAACACATCAATTAGACTAAAGAAGAGTTTTATTCTTACCTTTATGGTCCGAAAAGTCCATTCAGGAAAAATGTGACAGTCTAAAAACTTTATTATATATATAAATTATAATATGAGGACGCGCAATGCTAGAGCCTTTGTGTTTAACAGGTCACGTGCTGCATTCGCCCAATCAATGGCACTGACATCGCAAATATGCAAATAGGACCGTTCAGGGTTTAGGAATGTATTATGTTGAATAGCCAGGATTAATTGTTAACCCCGGATATATCATGAGCAGTGTGAAAAGCTCGTTATACATCTACAGAATGTGTCCAATATTTATTTGAGGGGTTTATTTTAATGAAAAACCCTCAAATAAATATATGTAAAATATATTGTATACTATAATTATAGTATACAAATGATAGTATGTTTATATTAGAATTATGTTAAATATATGGTTGTTTAGTGAAGTGCTTGAGGTGTTTTTAGCTGTTTCATCATTAGACTTAGTTAAAAATGCTGCAAAACTGGTTACTGAACAGATAAATCAGTTTCGTTCTGTGTTTGTATGCTGATAATCATCTCTCATGATGTTTCTGTGGTGATGTTTGCAGCACACATTGAAGGATTAGTTCACTTTCAAATGAAAATTACCCCGAGCTTTACTCACCCTCAAGCCATCTTATGTGACTTTCTTCTTTCTGATGAACACAATCTGAGTTATTAATAAATATCCTGACGCATCCAAACTTTATAATGGCAGTGAACGAGATCAACGAGTATGAGCTGAAGAAAGAGTCTCCATCCATCATAAACGTGCTCCAGGGGTTAATAAAGACCTACTGAAGTGAAGTGATGCATTTGTGTAAGAAAAATATCCATATTTAATAAGTTATGAAGTAAAATATCTAGCCGTTACATCCTGCACCTTCCCTATCCAACTTATGGAAAAAGATTAACTGACGCGACGCCAGTTCTGTTTTTTTCGTACGTTGAATACGGAAGACGGTCTGGCGGAAGCTAGATATTTTACTTCATAACTTGTTAAACATGGATATTTTTCTTACACAAACGCATCGCTGCGCTTCAGAAGGCCTTTATTAACCCCTGGAGCACGTTTATGATGGATGGAGGGTGGATAAAACTTGAGGTAATTTTCATTTGAAAGTGACCTAATCCTTTAAAACACACACACTCACACACAGCATCAGTGAAGCGTGTGTGTGAAGGTCGAATGCTGTGTATCGAGAGCATCGATTGAGTGTTGACTCAGCTGTGTGTGTTTAATGTCTGAGAGCTGCGGGTTAAACACACTGAACGAGAAGCTTCTGTGCTTCTTCTCTCAAGATGACTTAAAACGACTGAAAATAAAACAAAACCAGATTTAAAATAAGCTAAAAATCAAGATTTACCCCCTCAACTGCAAAAAATATTATCCCCCATTACAAAGTCTTGTTTTTGGGCTCTACTAGAACAGGTTGATTATTTTCCTCATATTCTCCATTGTTGCAGCTCCTCTCTTCCCAGTCTGTCAGTAACGCTCTGATTAGTTCCTGTCTCTATGAAGCCCCTCCTTCTGAAAAGCACAATGTGCTCTGATTGGTCGGCTGGAGCAGTGTGTTGTGATTGGTGTTTGGGAAATGTCCCGCCCCTTACCATAACCTCCAGTTTACTAACTCAACCAGGCCCCGCCCCTTATAATGCCTTGGGCGGGAATTATTTACATATTAACTTGGGATTATATGTACTGATTGAATAATGTTGTGCCTTGGAGTGAAAAAGGTTGAGAACTGCTGATCTAATCTCGGAGAGAAAACGGCTCCACACGTCACATCATTTAACAAGAATTTATTTGTTGTGTTTCACAGAGATATTAAACTGTTCAGTGTGTTAATGACATAAAGATACACGTCTGGACAGATTCTCATGAGTCAGACACACACACACACACACACACACTCCTGTTGAACATGTTTCCACCGGTGTAAATCACTCGGTTCAGAGGCACAAACATCACTGGTTTGACTAATAAAAGTTTGATAATCAAGACTGAATGATTCAGAAGATCCTCCTTAGAAACACTCCAGCTTATTAATAAATCTCTCGTTCGTAGATCATCTGTAAATAATCCTGCTCTGAAGAGCAACTGTATATAGAAAGAAAAACAATCAAATACACACATATAAACACTTACAGATGCAGTGATGAATCATCACATTAATTCTGTATAAATTATGAGAATAATAATCATCTCCCCAGAGAACAGGGAACGTTCTGGCAAGGTTCTTTCAAAGTTAAACAAACGTTCTTCCAGTAACGTTAATAGAACGTTCGTTCAACGTTATCTTAAATGTTCCCTTAATGCTCACATAACAAAAAAAACGTTTTTAAAACATTTAAAAAATAGACGTTTTGAACGTTGAGAGAAATAACGTTTTCATAACGTTAGAAAAACGTTCTCAGACCTTATTTTTGTCAGCTGGGTCTACAGTAACGCAGATAAATGTACAGCATAAATTTACAGACAAACAGTCGTTCTGATCCGGAAAGTGGCGTGAGAACAGAACGAGACATTCATCGCTGTACGAAACGAAAGCAAACATTCACTGACGATTACAGCGGGTTATGTTCTGCACCAGAAAACATGCTGAGATTCCTTAACTTTGGTAAACAAACGTAAACATTCAGACGTCAAATCTCCACGTCCCTTTGGCCTGAGCGGAAACAGTCCATAATAACACCTCCATAGACCAGCTATATTGTCAAATAAATAAACATCACATCATCTCATGTACAATCGTTTCTACTGAAACGCTCACAAAATATACAGGAATATGAGGAAAAACAGAAGCAGATCCAGGATCAATATCTGATATATAAATCAAAGCAAAATCAAAGTTCAGAGTGATTGTTAATAATGCTCTCTCCTTCTGAAAGGCGACCTGATGAGATTTCAAACCTGTTCTCAATAATAAAGCGCTGATTCTCAAACACAGGAACATCTCGGATAAGGCAATCCCGGCCGTGTCCTTACATCGGAAAATAAACTCTCTCAGTGTCCAAGGCTTCCGGCTCGCGCCTCTTCGTTAATCTACATTATTACAGGAATCACCTGGTTCAGAGAACACAGTGTCAAATGATCAGATCCAGAGGAAAGCGTTCTCAGCTGACCGCAGACTGAAGAACCGCAGCGAGAGACGCTCAACGCTACGGCCGTTCAACACAAACAGAGACCTTCAGAGAGGTCTGCACCGCGACTTCAGAGGGTTCGGCTCTCGCTTCAGTCCTCGGTGTCCGGCTGGACTCCCAGCATGCTGTGCAGCTCCTCCACCGTGTAGCCCAGCAGATTCTGCAGGTCGCAGACGAAGCGGTAGACGTAACGCTTCCCCGACGTCTTGTGGATGATGTTCTTGTCGTAGTAGTAGCGCAGGCCTCGACTCAGCTTCTCGTAGTTCATCTTCGGCTTGTTTTTCCTCTTTCCCCAGCGACGGGCCACCTGAGGATCACAGCGGAGTTACATCAGAACATGATAGTTTCAGAAAAGAGATCTGTTATAGGGGTTTTCACACTGGGGTTCAGGGCAAACGTTTACAGAAAAGCTGTGATTAAGAAAAAAAAGTGTAAAAATAAGATAAAAAAAATTAATTATTATATAAACTTGATTAAAACAAGAAATCAAATTTTATTCAAATAAGTAATAAATTAATGCATTAGATCAAAAATAATTGACTACAATAAAAATTAATTCTATTTAAATAAATTAAAATACATAATTTAAAAATTTTATTAAAATAAATAAAATTTGATTGAAATAAATTAAGTTGATCAAACTAAAAAAATAAACTAGATTAAAATGAATAAAAATAAGAAAATAAATTAATAATAAATTAATGCATTAGATTAAAAATAATTGACTAAAACATATTTTTTAATTCTATTTAAATAAATTAATAAATAAAAACTTTGATTAAAATAAATAAAATTTGATTGAAATAAATTAATTTTGATCAAACTAAAAAAATTAAACTTGATTAAAATGAAAACAAAAATAAGAAAATAAATAAATAATAAATGCATTAGATTAAAAATAATTGACTAAAACAAAGAAATAATATTCTATTTAAATAAATAAATAAATATATAAAAATAGATTAAAATAAATACAGTTTGAAAGAAACTAATTTGATCAAGCTAAAAAAACTTAGCTTGATCAAATTAGTTTCTTTCAAACTGTATTTATTTTAATCTATGTTTTTATATATTCATTTATAAAAATGTATTATATAATACATTTTTATTTATTATATAATAAATAAAAATAAAAGCAGTGCAACTAAATAAATAAATAAAATGTTTAAAATTAATTAAATTTGATTAAAATTTAAATATATTAAAAAATAGAAATATTTAAATAAATAATTAAATAATACATTAATGCATTAGATTAAATTTATTAAAGTAAATAAGTAATAAAGTCATAAATTTAAATAAAAGAATTAAAAATTATGTATTTAAATAAACACATTTCGTAAAACTAAATAAATAAAATTTGATTAAAATAAATAAAAATGTATTTAAAATTAAAATTATATTAAAATTATTAATAAGAAAAGATTAAAATAAATAAAATTGTATTTAAATAAATAAATAACAAATTAGCACATTTGATTAAAATAATTTGTTAAAATACATATAACAGTACAATACTACAGTGAGCAGAAAAAAATGCAATAAAAACTAAATATTTTACACATTCATAATACTATCATAACTGCCTTTTAAATGTTAGGATGGATCATATTTGTAAAGTAACTCACCTCGTCGGGGTCGGTGAGTTTGAACTCCCAGCCGTCGCCCGTCCAGCTGATGATGCTCTGACAGTTCGTATCGGTCAACAGCTCCAGAAGGAACTGCCACAGCTGAATGGGGCCACTTCCTGTTGAGCATCAATGACACGCAGGTTAAAGTCGGCATGAAACGGAAGTCACAATAGTCTTTCCTTCCCTATTGTGATGTTGTGAGAATGGTGACTTTAAATGACTTCAAATGTTCTCCCATGAAAATGTCACCTACTATTATGTGTTGGTTTAAATTAGGTATTGCTTTACACAAACGTTGCAACTGTGGGACTGTTATTCAGAATCAGCTGTACTAATGAAACGCACCGGTGAATCCGGCGAGCACCGCGGCAGGGATGACGGGTTTGCCCTGCTCCAGCGGCTCGTTCCTCTCCTGAACGTAGTCTTTGAAGGACAGTCCCTGTTTGCTCAGACCCAGCGGAGCCGCTCCGAACTCCTCCTCAAAGCTGTCGTAGGACGGGACGCGCTGGGCGTCAGCGAGGGACGAATGGCTTCCCCAGGAGCGCAGGACGCACTCGGAGCCCTCCGCGTTCTCCACGCTCTCCACCGACGTCTGCTCACGCGACGAGACTGTCGAGAAAACAAGCGTTTGGTTACTACACACACTCTATGCATCAACTCGCTGTGACGACCAGTGTTGGGAAAGTTACTTTAAAAGTAATGCCTTACAATATTGTGTTACTCCCTAAAAAAGTAACTAATTGTGTTACTTAAGTTACTTTTTATGTAAAGTAATGTGTTACTTTTTCCTCACCTGGATGAGACTCGATCTCTTGCTGGTGATTTATTTTACTGAGAAGTTCTTTTTTGCAATTGTTTAACGAATGGCCTATATAACACACTATATAACGGTTATATACCTACTGTACAGCTCTTTATTGAACTTTACTTGTTACTTTACTCGTTACTTCAAAAGATTAATCTTATTACGTAATGCACGTTACTTGTAAGCTGTTACTTTACTCTATACTTCAAAAAAGTAATCCGATTACGCAATGCACGTTACTTGTAAGCCGTTACTTTACTCTATACTTCAAAAAAGTAATCTGATTACGTAATGCATGTAACTTGTAAGGCGTTACTTGTTACTTCAAAAAAGTAATCTGATTACGTAATGCACGTTACTTGTAAGGCGTTACTCGTTACTTCAAAAAAGTAATCCGATTACGTAATGCATGTAACTTGTAAGGCGTTACTTGTTACTTCAAAAAAGTAATCTGATTACGTAATGCATGTAACTTGTAAGGCGTTACTTGTTACTTCAAAAAAGTAATCTGATTACGTAATGCATGTAACTTGTAAGCCACTACGTTATTCGATACTTCAAAAAAGTAATCTGATTACGTAATGCACGTTACTTGTAAGCCACTACGTTACTCTATACTTCAAAAAAGTAATCCGATTACGTAATGCATGTAACTTGTAAGGCGTTACTCGTTACTTCAAAAAAGTAATCCGATTACGTAATGCATGTAACTTGTAAGGCGTTACTCGTTACTTCAAAAAAGTAATCTGATTACGTAATGCACGTTACTTGTAAGGCGTTACTTGTTACTTCAAAAAAGTAATCTGATTACGTAATGCATGTAACTTGTAAGGCGTTACTCGTTACTTCAAAAAAGTAATCTGATTACGTAATGCACGTTACTTGTAAGGCGTTACTTGTTACTTCAAAAAAGTAATCTGATTACGTAATGCACGTTACTTGTAAGGCGTTACTTGTTACTTCAAAAAAGTAATCTGATTACGTAATGCGCGTTACTTGTAAGGCGTTACTTGTTACTTCAAAAAAGTAATCTGATTACGTAATGCGCGTTACTTGTAAGGCGTTACTTGTTACTTCAAAAAAGTAATCTGATTACGTAATGCGCGTTACTTGTAAGGCGTTACTTGTTACTTCAAAAAAGTAATCTGATTACGTAATGCGCGTTACTTGTAAGGCGTTACTTGTTACTTCAAAAAAGTAATCTGATTACGTAATGCGCATTACTTGTAAGCCGTTACTCGATACTTCAAAAAAGTAATCTGATTACGTAATGCATGTTGCTTCTAATGCGTTACTTCACTTATTACTTTTCTAAAAAGTGTTACACCTTACTTGTAATGCATTATCCCCAACACTGATGACAACGGATGTGTGATATCTGACCTTTTGAATTGAGACGCTGAGCAGCTTTAGCGCCGGAGGACTCCTGACTCATATAGCTGACGCTGACGGTGCTGAGCTGAGGTTTGGGATACATGGAGAGCTCCTGACCGGATGCCAACAGGGCCGAATCATCAGAAATCTCGAAGAGCTCTCGGAGGAGACTGCTGCGATTATCAGGAACCTTCAAAGTACATTCCTCCAGACTGAGACCTTCAGACACAAACACACACCGTCAGCAAACACACATCACACTGTAGTCTGATTACAAGATCGGTGATGAAGATTCATTCAGAGTGACAGAAATTCATTATAACATACTGACTGACATACAAATTCAGTGAACGTAACACTTACTGCTGGAGCTGCTGCTCGTCCAGCCGCACTCAGACGGCCGACTCAAGACTTTAAACTCGTCTCCCTCCTGACAAGCTGCAGAAGAGCACATCCAATCAAACATCAGCTCGTGCATTACATCAAATCTAAATGTCTGCAACGAGAACGCTCCGTTACCTCTCATCATCTGCTCCAGATGTTCCCACAGAATATCGCCCACGAAATCTGGAGCCAGATCCAGGAATCCGTCCTTTCCCAGGTCGCACAGCTCCTGTCCGCTCATGTCGAACTTAAAGAAGTTGATGTTGGTCAGACTGAACTCTCCAGACGCCCAGAACAGCCACTGCGACACATGCTGCTTGGTCCACTTACGCGGGTCTACAGGACAGAGACGATTACAAACACGTTCATCTTCAAAACAAACACGTCATCAGTGTTCAGGAGAAGGATGGAGACTCACTGTTGGAGATGCCGCAGATGCGCTGGACCTTAGAGAAGCCGTTAAAGCTGTCCTTCAGCGCCTGACTCACCACGGCTTTACTGCAGGGCGTCAGCAGAGGCACCGAACACACGCCAGCATCTGAAACACACACACGAGACCATTGGAGATCTGTTGTGAAGTTACAGGACATGTTGGCCAGTAATGCCTGTTATTTACCCTGAGAGAAGCAGTCCAGGCCGGACGGGACCTCCTGCGCCGCCTGCTCCTCCTCTACCGGATAGAAGCTCGAGAACAGAGACATGGGGTCTTCATACATCTCGAACGCTGCCTGACGCTGAGAAAGCAAAACAAGTTGTTTTTTAGCCTAAAGTCACCAAATCGACAGTTCTTATTCTAAATGATTTATCATTATTGTTTTTAAATTCATGTTCCTCATATTCTTCAATCAATTCATTTGTGACAGGAGAATTCATCAAAAACATTTCACCAGTAAAGCACCTGAAAAAACTTCACAGGAACCTCAATTTTTGTGATATCAACTTCAAATTTGGAGCACAACTTGGTTAGACGTGTGGCTTTGAATTTCTTGAGGCCAAATTATTTTGTAAAAAAAAATAAAAATTGTATAAAATATAAAATGTTTAGTTCAGTTTCTTGAACTATACTCTTTACTTCAAAAAGTAAACTGATTAAGTAATGTGTTTCTTGTAATGCGTAACTTCAAAAAATTAATCTGATTACGCAATACATGTTACTTATGAGTTATTTTACTTCAAAAAGTTTTTTACTTACTATTTTACTTCAAAAGTGATCTGATTGCGTAATGCATGTTACTTGTAACACGTTACTTTACTTGTTACTTCAACTTCAAATTTGGAGCACAACTTGGTTAGACGTGGCTTTGATTTTCTTGAGGCCAAATTATTTTGTAAAAAAATATATTTTTGTATAAAATATAAAATGTTTAGTTCAGTATGTTTGCTTTACAGTAAACTTAAACTTCTATAACTTATTTACACTTTCATTTTTGAAGTGCTTTCACTTCTGCAATAGTGTCGTCTTTTAAAAGAGAACAGTCTTAGGTTTGTACTCCAAAGCATTTATAATCTATGCTTAAAAAGGGGGTGAAGAGGTTAAAAGATGATATCACACACACACACACACACACACACACACACACACACACACACACACACACACCCACCCCTATAAACTTAAGCCAGTGAAACTCTTTATTATTGAGTTCAGACCGGCACAGGCAGGAAAAACCCAGAGGACACGCCCTTACGCATGACATCATCACTACAGCTAATTATCTGACTCTGAGAGCCGCTCCACCAATAGGAGCGCACGACCATATATGGCCTTCCTGTTCCGTGGCAGCCTGAGTTGCGTGGGCGAGCCCGAGCTGACCTCCAATGACTTTACAGCAGCCCTTCTGTCGACCAATCAGATGGCAGCACAGACCCGGCGCTGATCTGATCGCAGATGTGTGTGTGATAGAGAGTAACATCTGAAATATAATAATAATATAATGTATCAATATATATATACTGCTCTCACCTTCAGCGTGTTTCTGAATCCAGTTAGAATAGGCTCCATGCTGCACACTGAGAAAACAAGAACATATTCATGATCAATTATTATTATATTAGCTTATTCTTCCAGAGATCTAACTTAAAATCAAAATAAAGTGCGTCAGTTTTAAAGTTGAACTAGATTAATGTCTGATCAGAAGTGAAACTGGATACAAAGTTTCCCACGAGTCGAACGTGAATGATTCATGACTCACTGATGATCGATCAGTGTAGAATGTGATTCAGGTCCATATACATTATATAACACACTACAGTGCTTGATTTAGTCATTATCTAAATCAGATTATTCATGTCTGTTTCACATCACAACTGCAGAATCAAAATACATACATAATGATTATAAATAGAACAGATATATAGAATCATAATCATAATAATAAAAGAATGAACAGAATCAAACTGCTGTCTGTCAATCGTGTTAAAATATTGTCGTATGAATCAGTTTAATGCTACTAACCTGTTGAATTCTCGCAGAAATAGATGAACTGAATCCGGTGTGGATGTGCTGCAGTTTGTTTTATTCCTGTGATCGATCGATTACAGTCCTGATATATCGCTCGTCAGTGTCGTGTTATATAGATACAGATATAGATATATATGTGAGCGCGTTTGGGTTGAGTCTCGACTGTGCGCGCGAGTGAATCTTCAGCGTTTATGAGCGAGTTCAGCGCGCGCGCTCACGGATGATGATGATGGGAGGGACCGAAGGGGCGCGCGCACAGGAGCAGTGCTGTAGTGTCCACAACTAACTTTATGACTTTATGATAAATTCTGTGATATTATCTGTACGTGCAGTATTTCATTAAAAACAGGGAGAACGAGCTGGAAAAACAAATCAAGTTGTGATGTTGCTTATAAAAAAAATGCAATTTTACATGTTTAATAAATAATAATTATTATTAGTAAAGTGTGAAGATTAAACGAATCATTAAAGGGTTAGTTCAGACAGAAATGAAAATTCTGTCATTAATTTCTCACCCTCATGTCGTTCCACACCCGTAAGACCTTCGTTCATCTTCAGAACACAAATTAAGATATTTTTGATGAAATCCGATGGCTCAGTGAGGCCTGAGCAATGACATTTCCTCTCTCAAGGTCCATTAATGTACTAAAAACATATTTAAATCAGTTCATGTGAGTACAGTGGTTCAATATTAATATTATAAAGCCACCAGAATATTTTTGGTGCGCCAAAAAAAACAAAATAACGACTTATATAGTGATGGCCGATTTCAAAACACTGCTTCAGGAAGCTTCGGAGCGTTATGAATCAGTGTGTCGAATCAGCGGTTCGGAGCGCCAAAGTCACGTGATTTCAGCAGTTTGACACGCGATCCGAATCATGATTCGACACAAAAGATTCATAACGCTCCGAAGCTTCCTGAAGCAGTGTTTTGAAATCGGCCATCACTATTTAAGTCGTTATTTTGTTTTTTTGGCGCACCAAAAATATTCTCGTGGCTTTATAATATTAATATTGAACCACTGTACTCACATGACCTGATTTAAATATGTTTTTAGTACATTAATGGATCTTGAGAGAGGAAATGTCATTGCTGGCTATGCATCGGATTTCATCAAAAAATATCTTAATTTGTGTTCTGAAGATGAACGAAGGTCTTACAGGTGTGGAACGACATGAGGGAGAGTAATTAATGATATTATTTTCATTTTTGGGTGAACTAACCCTTTAAATATAGTAATACTACAGTACAATTGTACTGTAAAATAAAAAAATCAAGTATTTAATAATAATCATTTTATTTTACAGAACAATAACTAAAACTTACACATAAACTAATAATATCACAGATGACTTAAAGGGAAAGTTCACCCAAAATGAAAATTCTGCATATTTTAGATATTTCTAAAAATCATTCTAATGGCAAACCTGTAGCAATAACAATATCGCTGGAATCACTTTCAAAACAAATTTTTTTCAGCAGATGAACGATAAAAACATTGACAGCCAATCAGAATCCAGCCTTCTTTATTGAGCTCGAGCATTTAAAGCGACAGACGACAAAACTGAGAATAAACAGAACGATATGGACGCTAATATAGCTATCGTTATAGTTTATGGTTCTTGGTGCGAACGGGCCTTTACTCTGTTTATTTGCATATAAGAGAATAGAGACTGACGAGACAGACAGGTTTTGTGTAAGTGTGTAAGAACAGCAGGAATCACACCTTCATCTCGTTCAGTGTTTACCGGCAGTTTCCTCCCACACGCACTAATTATTCAGTGTGATCGCAGATGATCTCCTGCTATTGTCTTCTCAAACCTCCTGAGAATGATGACAATTATCGATGAAGAACATCCATGGACTCTTTCCATCGCACAAAAGCTTCTTTAGATTATCAAGAAGACAAATGCTTTGAGAAATGATCACTGAAAGGTTCTTTGGGGAACCCAGAATGGTTCTTTATGTTCTCTTTATTTTTAAGTGTGAACGCTCATGAACACCGGACAGCTCTCATACTAGATTAATAAATCACAAGCACAGATCCTGCAGAGATATTTGACATTCTGAAGGACAGCGAGTGTTTGTCATCTTCATGACTCATAAAACAACATTCATTTACAGCACGACTAAAGAATGCAAGAACGCATCATGAACTCTGGGTAAATTGGTTCATTTTAAGCCAGCCATATAGTAATTTTAAAAAAAATAGTCAAGTTTAATAAAACTACCCAATCTCTGGGTTCGTCCATTTTCAACCCAACTTGGGTTGTTTTTAACCCAGCATTTTAGAATTAAATTCTAGAATTGAACTAAAAGCACATGGTTTACTGATCGAATCTGTCAGACTCTTCTAAACAACATGCAAAATTATCTTTTCAGCTATTAAAATCTGTCAGACTTGCATGTATATTCCATAAATATCAATGACATGGAATGATTATGATGTCTGCTAAACTGCAAATGTTTACTTTATGACTTTAAATATGAAAATGTGTAAAAACAGCATGTTATTTACACTGTAGTGCATGCTACACTCTAAAAACCCAACCCAAATTTGGGTCAAATATGGACAAACCCAACCGTTGGGATAAAAATGTAAAATTTAGGCTACATAAAATAATGAGGATACCTGCTGCTTTGGGAAAAGCGAGAAGCTTCTCTCAAACTGAACAATGTCAGTTTTAGTTCAGATCTCAAAGTGAGTGTTTGTTAATTACATCATCATCAGAGTTCACGCATGATCTGATTCCTCACAGGAATATGTGTTTGTTGTTGTTTTGCCGCAGTGAAGCCAGTATCACTGATATCTGAAGATCAACTTCTCACAGTGTCCTGCTTTCCATCGCATTGACTGTTGCTTAGCAACCCGTGGCCTTCGTCTCGTGTCCATGTGTGAAAACACTCTCCACACACACACACACACACACACACACACACACAAGTAACCTTTTCTTGCTCTCGCCAATAAAGTCCTTTGAATGTAAATGTTGTTTTGACGAGCAGAACCTTTTTCTCTAATCGCAGGTATCCATGGACACTGAATGTTCGTTAGGTGCTCATATTCACATGCATAACGCTTGAAGAGGTCAAGGAGAGAGAGAACAACAAACAAACAAACAAACAAACAAACAAACTGCAAACACACAATTCTGCTGCAGACGTGTTGTGTGCTGAACATCAGTGAATGTTTGAGTTCTGTGTGTTATTCTACAGTCTTTGGTTCTAGGATGATTTTGTTGGTTCTGTCAGTGATCATGACTGTCTGAAGCTCATCTGATCTTCAGTGTCTGATCGAGTTCAACTGTGTGTCTGTTACGCCACCTGCTGGAGAACATCTGATCTGCCCTCAGACACACATCAACTTCAGCTTACTGCTGTTCTCTTTGAAGTCATGAAATCACAATTAACAATTCCCTAACCCTAAATTTATTTATGGAATACTGCAGTTTATTATTAATGATTTATCACTGACATCATCATTATTGTGTTAAATTCATGTTCTGGTAATCTTGAATCAGAATATCTTCTCTTCTCTGATGATGAGGGCGGGGCAACCTGTCACTCACATGAGATCCACCAATAGCAAACCACAACCATCCAATCAATTCCACACAGACAAAATCAAGCTCCGCCCTACATTTGTTCTTGTTTGAGAAGCATTTCACTCAAATATACGACACAATAGAGAAGAAAAGACTAGTGCAACTTCAGTTTAATGACAAACTTTAAACATTTGAATTGTTATTCTCTAATGAGGGAAAAACTAAAATGCCTTTTTTTTTTTTAAAACAACAACAAAATGACAATAAGGGTTAGGGTTAGTAACAAATGCAAATATAAAAAAAAGAAGAAAAAAAAAAGAATCAAACACATTGAAAGCAGAATTATTGTAAACGTGACGTATGGAGGGTTACACAGCGGACAGTGTGTGTGTGTGTGTGTGTGTGTGTGTGTGTGTGTGTGTGTGTGTGTGTCGTTGTGAACAGTCATCTATTCACAGTCTCTCCACACCCAGAGTTATTGAAACACTAAACATATAAAGTGACTATTTTTCATGTGTAATTAGGCAGTGAAATATGAAACTTCACTGGAGGCCTCACACACACACACACACACACACTCTTCTCTATATTATTCCTCTTCTCTCATGTCTCTGTGTTTCTGGCAGACTGCAGGAATGTCTGGTAGTTTGGGGACTCTGAAATGAGAGAAGCAGAAAAAAGAGGGAAAGAGGAAAGTTAGAGACTCGACCACAGAAATGTAAACATGTCTGGAGCTAAAATAACTGCGCTTTCACTGAAAACAGCGCAGGGAGCTACACCCTCGACACAAGAGCCATAAACTGACCCGAACACACACGTGACGCTGCTGCTGTACACAAGATAAAACACTCTTCACTCTCACCAGTTTCTCTGTAAACTTCTCATCACGTCACTGTCCATCTCAGGTAAATCTGTGTTAGATTTGCCATTTCACACCAGTACAGTATCTGCGTTCAAACCGCATGTGAGCTTGTAAATATAATATACACTCAAAAAAATGTTCATTTCCAACATACTTTGGGTTCATTTTAAGCAAGAAATACAGTAATTTTTTAAACAATAGTTGAGTTAAATTAAACTACCCAGCAGGTTGGGCAAACATTTAACCCAATCGCTGGGTTAAAACAACCCAATCGCTGGATCAAAACAACCCAATCGCTGGGTTAAAACAACCCAATCGCTGGGTTAAAACAACCCAATCGCTGGATCAAAACAACCCAATCGCTGGGTTAAAACAACCCAATCGCTGGGTTAAAACAACCCAATCGCTGGATCAAAACAACCCAATCGCTGGGTTAAAACAACCTAATCGTTGGGCTAAAACAACCCAGTTGCTGGGTCAAAACAACCCAATCGCTGGGTTAAAACAACCCAATCGCTGGATCAAAACAACCCAATCGCTGGATCAAAACAACCCAATCGCTGGGTTAAAACAACCCAATCGCTGGATCAAAACAACCCAATCGCTGGGTTAAAACAACCCAATCGCTGGGTTAAAACAACCCAATCGCTGGATCAAAACAACCCAATCGCTGGGTTAAAACAACCTAATCGTTGGGCTAAAACAACCCAGTTGCTGGGTCAAAACAACCCAATCGCTGGGTTAAAACAACCCAATCGCTGGATCAAAACAACCCAATCGCTGGATCAAAACAACCCAATCGCTGGGTCAAAACAACCCAATCGCTGGATCAAAACAACCCAATCGCTGAGTTAAAACAACCCAATCGCTGGATCAAAACAACCCAATCGCTGGATCAAAACAACCCAGTTGTTGGGTCAAAACAACCCAGTCACTGGGTCAAAACAACCCAATCGCTGGGTTAAAACAACCCAAATGCTGGGTCAAAACAACCCAATCGCTGGATCAAAACAACCCAGTTGTTGGGTCAAAACAACCCAGTCACTGGGTCAAAACAACCCAATCGCTGGGTTAAAACAACCCAAATGCTGGGTCAAAACAACCCAATCGCTGGATCAAAACAACCCAGTCACTGGGTTAAAACAACCTAATCGCTGGGCTAAAACAACCCAATCGCTGGATCAAAACAACCCAATCGCTGGGTTAAAACAACCCAGTTGTTGGGTCAAAACAACCCAATCGCTGGATCAAAACAACCTAGTTGCTGGATCAAAAGAACCCAGTTGCTGGGTCAAAACAACCCAATCACTGGGTCAAAACAACCCAATCGCTGGATCAAAAGAACCCAGTTGCTGGGTCAAAACAACCCAATCACTGGGTTAAAACAACCTAATCGCTGGGTCAAAACAACCCAAATGCTGGATCAAAAATCGCTGGATCACTGGGTTTGTCCATTTTTAAACTAACTTGGGTAATTTTTAACCCAGCGTTTTTTAGTGTACAAGTTGTTCTGATTTAAATACAAGCTTTTTAAAATGGTATACAATTATACTAGTATCCCAGCTAACAAAAATTATGTTCCAAGTATGTGTTGCTAACATTCCCATTTGGGTTATGCGTTCTCTGAAAGTTCTGAAACAAGTAGTAAAATTTAAAAAATTATAGATGAACATCAAACTAAAATATTCCAGGTAAAAACATTCCATGAGCGATGTATAAATAACATTTTTGTGCAAATGTTTTGAGATAGCTTTAAATAAATGTTCTATCAACGTTTCTGGAAGAACGTTTGTGCATAACCTTGCCAGAATGTTCCCTGTTAGCTGGGATGGTTATGAGTATTATACCAAATATTATATATAATATCGTAAAATCCTATATATTTAATATAGAACATTTTATTTTAAATGTATTATAATATTATAATAATATAATGAAATTATATTGTAATATAAGATTATAATAATAATATATTATAATTATAAAATTCCATAAACATAAACCAAATTGATTTGCAAATCTAAACGAATAAAGTAATAAATTGTACTCGTATGCGTCTCCAAACTAATCGCGCTGCTTGACTGACAGCAGTACTCAGTACGTAGTACGAACACGTGACGCGTGCTGTCCGTGTAGGCAGCAGAGCAGAGTTTGACACGCAGCCTGCCTCCGTTCCCTTCAGACGCGCTTCAGCTCAGACTCTCATCACTAACTCCACTAAACCCAGCCGAGGACATGCTGAGAGATCCTCATCCTCATCCTCATCCTCATGGTGAGTTCCTCACGGGGTTAATGCTGGATTATGATTGTTCTGATGTTCGTGTCAACAAACTTCAGCCTGTGTGCGCGAGTCTAAACTTCTCCGCTCACAATCCTCTGAAAAACGTCTCATTTGGTGTTTTTGCGTGTGTTTATGAGTCTGTGCGAGATCAGGAAAGATAAATGGATCGCTGTGACGTCACTGTCTTGATGATACGACGTTATTAAAGGTAAATAAGTGAATGAAAGTCTCAGGACTGCGACTGTCTGCTGTATTAATACTGAACCAATGCTCTCTGAAAGCACAAAGACTGACGCATCATGACAGCCTGAACACTGACCTGAGGTCAGAGAGGTCAAGGGTCAAGTGATGCTCTGAACACACAGATATCGCTTCAGTATTATGGCTTAATATCAGAATTATGACCTGTGAGTGGATGAATGAAGCTCTCAGTCTGTCCAGTGATGGAAAAAGCAGAAGCTGAACTCAGTCCTCAGGGAGCAGATGTGTGTGTTTCTGAGGAGGATGAGTGTGTAACAGTGTGTGTGAGGTTCAGACTGAAACTGTAAGATAGTCTGATGTTTCTGAAAGAGTCTCCAAAGCTGCAGTGAAATATTATTAGTGTAAATCAGCTGTTTTCTATGTGAATATATAGTAAAGTGTAATTTATTCCAGTGATCAAAGCTGAATTTTCAGCATCATTACTCCAGTCTTCAGTGTCACATGATCCTTCAGAAATCATTCTAATATGATGATTTGAAACATTTATGATTATTTTATCAATGCTGAAAACAGTTCATATTTTTGTGGAAACTGATACATTTTATTTCAGGATTCGTCCCAGCTAAACTAAAATATATTTTGCTGACGTTCCCATTAATTCACAAAATTGTTATTTCTGAATTTTCTCTAAACGACCAGTTTTAAAATGTTTTTAAAACGTTTTTTCTTGGTTCTGTGAACGTTGAGGCAACATTCCGTTTGTATCATTCTTCAAACATTATGGGACTGTTACTTTTGAATGTTCTGCGAACGTTCTGAAACAACATTTAAAAAACGTTAAAACATAAAAAAATGTAAAAAACTAAAACATTTCAGAAATAAAATGTGTAAGTAATGTTTTGAGAGCATTATTAAAGGCCACATAACTCTGAACCAACGTTCTATTAACGTTACTGGAAGAACGTTTGTTCATAACGTTGAGAGAACCTTGCCAGAACGATCTGAGAACGTTAAAGTTCAAAAGAACAACCCAAGTTGGGTTAAATATGGACAAACCCAGTTTTATTTAACTCAACTATTGTGTAAAAATTACTGTATTACTTGCTTAAAATGAACCCAAAGTATGTTGGAAATGAACATTTATTAATAAGTTTATTGAATAATAATTAAACAATAAACATTTATTAAATTGTTTATTAATAGATGTTCACCTTTTGATTATTATTGTTGCCTCTAGTAATTATGTGTCTGATTTTTAATTTCCAACATATTTTGTGTTCATTTTAATCCAGACATATAGTCATTTTTAAACAATAGTTGGGTTAAATAAAACTACCCAGCAGGTTGGGTCAGAACAACACAATCACTGGGTTTGTCCAACTTGGGTTGTTTTTAACCCAGTGTAACATTATAATTGTCTTTACTGTCACTTTTAATGCGTCCTTGAAAAAATTAAATGGAAAAAATCACACTGATCCTTGTCATTTTTTCATACTCCAAAAAAATCACACCGTGTTGCTGAAACTAATGTGTGTTCAGTTGTTGTTCACTCTTCAGTGTGTTCATTTGTCCTGAAGTGTGTCTCAGTATTTCTCATATTTCTCTCGCGTCTGTGAAGTGTGAATAAGCGTCAGAATCATGGAGTCTCACTGCAGCATTATTAGAAATATAATATTTAACATAGTGGACAACAATGATATCAGAGCGGTTTTAGTGAGCAGAGGTTGATTTCGGTGTGGTTTAGAGGATAAATGAGCAGGAAAAGCTGCAGTGATTCATTTCAGGCTCGTCGTTTATTGGCTCAGGAGTGAATCAGATGGTTTCATTGGTGATGTGGCTGATTCTGTGTGATTTATGAGTCGTGGAGCTGCAGATTCAGAGCGTCTGTCTGTCTCTCTCTCTCTCTGTCTGTAAATCAGGCTAATCTGAAACAGGGAGGATGCTGAAATAAAATATTTGATCTATTTCCTCTCCATATTTTCTCCGTGTGATATGAATAATTCTCTCGCACAGAGACTGATTTGCCGGCTGCAGTATTTGGCTTCACGCCGTTTGCAAATGAATCACCGAACGTGCTTTTGTTTGCAATTTTCTCTCAAAGAGCCGTGATTGTGTTTGAGCGTCACATCTGACACAGTCTTGTTCTTATAAACCTGTTTTTGTCACACTAAACCAGGAGACGTCCGTAGACTACATAATAGGGTCCGTCTCAAGTGGTCTGAAAATTGTAAAGTTGGTTGTTTGACCGTTTTCCTATTTTTTCCCTCCATTTTTTATTTGATTATATCATATTAGTTTGAAGTGTTTTCCCCACAGCAGCGTCTTCATCTCACGCTCAAAACAATCTGATTTACTGTCAAACAACTTGCTCTCGGAATCTGCTAGTAAATTTCTCAAATAATCACAGAAATTAGCAAGTAACACACTGAATTAAATGTGACATTTTGACGTAGAAAGACTGAGAGACTGCAGAGATGAAGAGTGTAAAGCTCCTCTTGTGGGCTCAGTTTGAGTCTCTGTTAGGCAGTAAACATGCAGAACATCTTCGAACGTCGAACGTCACCAGAGGACCGCAACAAACTGACAGTAATAAATCAAATACATTCAGAGCTAATAATGACAAACATAATCTTTATTCTGCAGTCAGTTCTAACATTTAACATCATTATTACGAGTTTAAACATCGGTTCTGTTGGTTATTGACACACTGCTGATATAATGAAGGATAAAATGATCATTTACTCTCCCTCATGTCGTTCATAACCTGTATGATGTTTGATTTCTTTGAGTTCTTGATTTTGTGAAACACAAAAAACAGTGTTTTTTCGTCCGTATAATGAAAGTCCAGAGTTGTTTTAGAGCACTTTGACTTTCACTGTGTGAATTTTTTATTCCATTGATAATGTTTACTGTAAACACATATCAGTTTGTTAGTTTTCATCTATAATGTCATGTGCGTTTGTCCTGATTCTTCAGTGTTCTTCATAATATCTGCTTCGTTTGTCTTGATTTGTTGAGCTTTAAAAGACACTTAATATTCAGTGATATTATCGATTTGATTGAATTAGATGAGAACAAAACCTGAACTGACTTGATCTGAATAATGACACTATTGGGTCATTCTGTCTCAAATCAACTAAATTTTGGAAACTTCCCCGGGTTAAATTTTTGATTTTGTTAATGTTTTTTTCTGTAGAAAGACAAACATAAATAGTGGTGAAAGCCAAAATATTAAATGTCACAGATGTATATTTACTGAGTAATGACCATTTTCACCTGAGATTTGGAGCCGAATTACAGCGGTGTAAAAATGACTTGTAGGGTCAGTTTGAGTCTCTTTAGGGAGTATCTGTGTGAGTATAGTGCACATGCTGAACATCTTGGCTTCTTTAAGAAAGTGTGTTTTTAATGTGTAAATCAGTGAAACACGTGCTGTTGCATTGCAATGCATACACTTTTGATTTCTTCATTTTAAAGTCCCAGAGATCTGGAGATCTTAATGCGGATCCATGAGTAAACTGGTCAGTTGGACACATTTTCAGTGGGTCACTTTGCATATAGATGATATTTTGTTCTTTTAAAGAGGAATATCTGAAGATCACATAATGTTGAAACTAGAAATGTTTTTCTATCAGCTCAATTCTATACAACATTCCTGTCTGTGTGCCAAAAATACTCCTTTTCCAAAGTTGTCATGCCTGTAACTCTAGAAGTGTTCAAGATATCTCAATATCCTTCTAGATCCTCATTCTTAATAAACTTTACTTTTGAAATCCTCATTTTTAAGGCTCTATATAGTTCAGTCCCATAGATATGAGGATCTCCATGATCAAATTGTTGAATTTTACCCATTTTCAGTGATCGAAAACCAAATATGGTTCACTTTGCACACAGATGATTCTTAAAGAGGAATGTCTATTTATTAAAGAGTAATGTTTAAGATAGAAATATATTGTTTCCCTCTATAAAAAGAAATGCATAAATCATAACTCTCTGAGTACCAAATATCCACTGAAAATGGTGAAGTTGAGACACATTAACTTGCTCTCAAAAGTGTTTATAAAAATCTATATTTGAATCCGTTTTAGGGATATTTGGTATCAAAAATCTGAAACTGAATTTGTTTCATAACTGACGAATTTTGCATAATTGATTCTATTCATTTCCTGTTTTATTAATGTGAAGCTGCTTTCACAGCTAACAGGGAACGTTCTGGCAAGGTTCTCTCAACGTTATGAACAAACGTTCTTCCAGTAACATTAAAAGAACGTTCGTTCAAAGTCATCTGGTCATTAATAATGTTCTCAAAACATAATTTTATTTCTGAATCGTTTCAGTTGGACATTTGTCTAACATTTTTAAATGTTTCTACTTGTTTCAGAACATTCAAAAGTAACATTCCCATAATGTTTGAAGAATGATACAATGGAATGGAATGTTCGTATAACCAAGAAAAAGCATTTAAAGAACACTGAGAAATAGCATGTTAGTGAAATGTATTTTTGTTAGCTTTGTTTAAAGCATTATAGAAATAAAGCTTGACGTCTCCTGTGTTGAAGCACACTGGTGTTGGGAGTGAATGATGCAGGATCATTTCTTGATCGTTCTGTGTGTTGGTTGTTGTGCATTTCTGTGGAACACACCCTGACACATGTGAATGCTAACAGCTACCGGATAAAGCCAGGAATGAGCTGCAGGCGCGCGCGGCGGAGGACAGGAATGAAGCGGTAAACCGAGCGCTGGCGCGCGCAGCACCGCCTGATTGAAAGCATGTGTGCGCATTAATGCGCGCGTTCACGCGAGCCGTCCTCGTCCAGTGCTGTTGTTTTGTGTCCGCGTGCTGCAGACTGCCAATTAAAGCGGCCAGTAAATCTGCTGTTATAGGCAGTGAAAACTAATTTTAGAGTCCCTCTCTGCTGAGGCGTGTGTGTTTTACAGGCCGTGAGCCTCATCACGTGCTCAGGAGCCGCAGGGCGGGACCGTCCGTCGCTCCGGGGTCAAAGTGGAGCGGGACTGAATATCTAGTGGTTATTTTTTATTTTTTCCCCAAATTCCCATTTTATTTCCCCCACCCTGACCCCGACAGATCTTTACTTCCTTATTATGGCCAGGGTTGCCAGGTTTTTACAACAAAACCCGCCCAATTGGGGGTCGGGGGGGGTCGGGGGGTAATAAATTGTGTTCCGGGGTGTAAAATCCGCGTTTTTGGCATGGTTCCCCTGGTAAAATACACATTCCAGGGGCTAAATATCATGTTATTTGGGGTCGCTTCAATCCGCGGACATGACAAACAACCTGCGGAAACAGCGTTAAGGTAGTAGGGAAAACCGCAGACTTGGCAACACTGATTGTGGTGTTCAAAAGAAATAATGTAGGGCGGGGCTTGGTTTTGTGCACCTCCTGTCGATTGGATGTTGAAATGTGGGTGTGGCTCTTAAAGATGAACGCGGATTGTAAGAAAGAGGCGGGGTTTACGCAAACTACTACATGATTGGAGAAGAGCAGCATACGTCACCAGAGAGAGTTAGATTAGCATATTTCTGTACACATAAATGCAGAGATTCGCAAAAATTAAACGAATACACAAGTAAATATTATGGATGCACCGATATGAAAATTTTGGCCAATACCGATAATTCTTTATTTTTGAAAGCCGATAACCGATAAATTGGCTGATAAATCTAAATCCAAGTTTGTATATCATTTCTGAGAGCCTGATTACAAAAACAAAAGTCTCACTATTATAAGCCATGTCCCAAACACACGATTATAATGTTCTCATTATAATATAATGTAGCTTATACGACAGATTTGCGCTGCAACTGTATTTTCCTTTTTGAAGTGATTTCAATCATATTTCAAGCAATTCATAACCATCATTATGATCAGTGTGCATCTGAAGTGTCTCAGCTGAAGGAAATAATCCATTATTTATCGGCTTTAATATATCGGACAAATTTTCTTATCGGGCCGATAACGATAACATTAAAAATGAACATATATCGGCCGATACCGATATGGTGGCTGATATGTCGTGCATCCCTAATAAAAATATAAATATGGTGTCTAACATCTAACAAAATCCAATTTTGAAACATCTTTTACTATGGACCCTACACTTGTTCCTATTTGAGCTAATGTAGAAAGTTATTATTACTGATTATAAAATAAAACATGATCTGTTGAAGCTAGAATAATGTGGCTGTAATCTGATTGGCTCGAGTGGACGGTGGGAGGAGTCCAGCTATTTGTGGATTTATCTGCATGTCTTGATGCTCAAAACGTTTCAGAAATATCAACAAATGTGTCTTATGATCCACTAACGAATGTCACGCAGAGTTGTGTTGCTGACAAAAAAAAGGAAATATTTTTTATTTTTTTATTTGTGATTCGATTTTGTTATTATAGTTAACTGAAACTAAAACTAGAAAAGCATTTTTGCTGCTTTAAATAAAATAAAATATAAATACTTATTTTTGCCAAGGCAACATTTCTCATTTTTATTTAGTTTAACTTGATGTATTAAAATAAGTCAAACTAAAACTGAAATAAAATGAATAAAAACTCTACAGACATATTTATAAAACTAAAACAAACGTATGAAAATTACAAGTAAACCCAACACAACAAAATTACTAAAACTTTAAATAAAATGACAATGAAAACAAAATATAAAAATATGAATAATAATCTGAATGATGCTAAATTAACGCTGATATTTTGTGGATTCTGTTTCTTTGTGAATTAGTTTTGACAGTGGTGATATTCTGATCAGAGCTCAGCGGTGCCGGTGTTGGCCGCTGTATCTGGGTCAGACGGTACACAGAAGCGCTGTGAGTCAGAACTCGCTCATTTGGACACGCGTGTGTTTTTCCTGGACTCCAGTTTCGCTGCAGCTCCATCACACATTAGTTGTGATCTTTGGTGACAAAACCTCAGTGAAGTTTATTTACGCCAGCGATTCTGGCCGAACCGTGAGGCGAGCAGCGGGACCACCGCCGCTGAAGAGCGGGATTGTGGGAAACTCTGTCAGGTGGATCTCAGTGAAGATGAGCTCTTATTTTCCTCTAGTATAGAAACCAGCGCTGCTCGTTCAGATGTGCATCTCATTGAAATGTGAATATAATTTGCATAATAATTGATTATTAATCACCGGCGACCCGCCCAGCTAACTAAATGTCTTCTCAGAACGTTTTCGCAGAACATGCTCTGAGGTTTCGTATAGAAGTTGTTCATGATGTGCACTACATACTGCAGTGAGCGTAGTGTGTTAGAATGCTATTCCAGACACACCCACTGAATGGCTCTTGTCCAATCAGAAGAGAGGAACGGCTGACCGCAGACTGGCAGCGACGTTTCTCTGAGAATAAACAGACTGTCGGCCAAACGCCACACACACACACACACACACACACACACACACACGTGGCTAATTTGCTGAAAATATGCTAAGTGGTGTAATTCTTTACGGACTATTACAGGCGTCTGATAGGACCACACACACACACACACACACACACACACACACTGAGCCAAAGCAGAATTAGAGGTTTGATTGTGTGTGTGTTAAACTCATTAATAACACACTCACACACACAGCAGGAATATTAACACTGAAATCGTTCCCGTAATGAGATAATCGACGCAGTGACGTCATCATCACTGGCTCGTCTTTCATGCAGTTTCTCCACTTTATTTTTCTGCTGAAGTTCAGATTTGACTGGCGTTTGATGCAGATTTGACGGTGTTGATTTCACGAGGCGGTAATTATCCTGCTGCTGCTCCAGATGTGTTTCAGGAGCCTGTTGGACGAGGCTTCGGTTAGTAGATGTTGGTTTATAGTTCAGTTGTGATGACTGTCGCTGAATCTGTGGCCATTAGAGAGAAACTAATGAGATGAAAAAGATGAAAACTTCAGCTCAACGTGGGAAACTCTCGCCTGATTGGCTGAATTTACAGAACTGGACAGTTTTTATTGTGCTAGTTTAGAAAATCCCGATATAGATAGGAGTTTTTAACTTTAAAACTAATATAACTGTCCCACACTGAACACAGACTTCAAAAGAATATCCGACAATGTTGATGCTGAAAGCATTTATCCATCTGTGTGTGTGTGTGTGTGTGTGTGTGTGTGTGTGTTTTAGGCTGCTGTGGTCAGATGTCTGATGTCTGCCGGCGGAAATGATCCAGACTGGAGCAGAACCAGAACCAGTCATTCACAAGGTACGCATACACACACACACACACACACACACGCACGCACGCACGCACGCATGCACGCACACACACACACACACGCACGCACACACACACACACACACACACACACACACACACACACACACAGGTTTGTTTTGCTATCAAAGTGAGGACTCTCCATAGGCGTAATGGTTTTTATACTGTACAAACTGTACATTCTCTCCCCCTACACTACTCTACCCCTAACCCTAACCATCACAGGAAACTGTCTGCATTTTTACATTTTTAATAAAACATCATTTAGTTTGTTTATTAATCCATTTCCCCCATGGAGACTACTGGCTGCTCCCCATAATGTAGGTGATCTCAGGTCTATCTATCTATCTATCTATCTATCTATCTATCTATCTATCTATCTGTCCGTCTGTCCGTCCGTCTGTCTGTCTGTCTGTCTGTGTCTATCTGTCTATCTATCTATCCATCTGTCTATCTGTCTGTCTGTCTATCTGTCTGTCTGTGTCTATCTGTCTATCTATCTATCTATCTATCTATCTGTCGTCTGTCTGTCTGCCTGTCTATCTATCTATCTATCTGTCTGTCTGTCTGTCTGTCTGTCTGTCTATCTATCTATCTATCTATCTATCTATCTATCTATCTATCTATCTGTCTGCCTGTCTGTCTGTCTGCCTGTCTGTCTGTC
>VTFQ01000002.1:197500-222500 GCA_036281575.1 Ancherythroculter nigrocauda | reverse complement strand
GTCTCTCTCTCTCTCCGTCTCACACACATTCACGCAGCGTCCAGAAAAACATCATTGTTTGACTTCAGCTTATCTCTGCTCTCCCAAATATCCTGTTTCTTCGAGCTGCGGCGTCCAGAACCAATAGAAAGCTCTTCCTGCTCAGGCTGACTTCACTTCCAGCTTTAGCACAATCTCATCCGCTCCAAACCGCGTTCGGCAGAACCGCAGCGTACACACGTCGCCGTAAACACACACACACGCTCGAGCCGAAGACGGGCTCGTCCTGCTCCGCCATGGCCAGCACCATCAAGGTAAGACGACTGCTTCGTTAGACGCTCGTCAGGATGAACGGGTGACACCCAAACAACTCGATATCTCACTGTGAGCTGATGATTTCTGCTCATCTTCAGCTCTAAACTGAGAGCTTGTGTGTGATGTTCATGTTTGTTTAGATTGTTTGGTCAAATCTGTGGTCAGTTGTGCTTCGACTTGTACAAGTTAGTCGTCTCTTTCTTCTTTAAGGCTGGCCGTAACTTTTAGGACTTTTAGTCCAGTCAGCTTTATTTCTACAGCGCTTTATTCGGATTGTTTCTCAGTGATAAACAGGAAAATAACAGAATCAATGATGCAAACATCGATGTTGCAAAATTCATCAATTATGAAACTTTGGTCAAATTTGAGAAGGGCATGTTAGACTGATTAACAGACTGGACTAAACGAATAACTGTGTTTGCTGAAATTTTGTGATTTATGTTGTTGCCCATTAGTTTTTTAGTATTTTATTCTCTTCATTAATTCTATGTATTTTGCATCTGCTTCAGATCTGTGGCCGAACGCATAAACTGCTCAGAACTATTCTGAAAAGTTAGTCACCTAATTTTTTCTTCAAGATGGTCTTTGTCATTTACATAAATTTTCGAAAAGTAACACTTGGATATTTACTTTTTTGTCAAACTAGTTTTAAAGACAGTGGCTGTTTATGTAAAGCTCATTGTTTTATCGCTTCTGTGTTTTTCTCATGCTGAACGAACTCAAGTTTCATGTCTGTACTGCGATCTGTTCTGTGAGACGTTATTCAGACAGTCAGAAAGAGTTTTCTAGTTTTTCACACATCAGTTTGGTTTCTTTTGTTTCTAAACATGTAACTCTATAATACACAGAAATGAACAGGGAACGTTCTTCCAGTAACGTTAATAGAACGTTTGTTAATAGTGTTCTCAGAACATTTATACAACGTTCATGGAACGTTTTTCCTGAAGCATTTTAGTTGGATGTTTGTTTAACGTTTTTTAAATGTTACTAGTTGTTTCAGAATGTTCAGAGAACATTCAAAAGTAACATTCATACTTAACGTTCACATAACCAAGAAAAAACGTTTTAAAAACATTTAATAAGTCTGATGTTTTTAACGTTCAGAGAACTTAACGGGAAAACATTTTGTTAGCTGGGAAGATGTCTCCAAGAAACTCTTTAAAAATGATAATTCTGTCATCGTTCACTGCAAAAAAGATGGAAATCTCTCAGTGTTTTTTGTCCATACAGAGAAAGTCAATGTTATTTGGTTCCCAAAGTTCTTCAAAATAAGAAAGAAACCCCACAGGTTTGAATGACATGAGTGAGAGTAATTGATGACAGAATGATCATTTTCTGGTGAACTGTCCCTTTAAGATCCAGCGAAACATCGGCGCGGCTCATAATTGCATCGTCACGTGATCGGCGGCGCATGTAAACAGACGTGTGTTTGAACATGCAGATGATTCGCACAGACGTTTGACTGAGAAACTCATCACATCTCTGTTTTTCTCTTCATGTTTCCTTCAGCTTTATTTGAAAGTCAGATTTATGATTTCATCTGAGAGTCAGACAAACATGCGCTTCTGTCTGATCAGATACGCTGATCTTTCCGTTCCTGTTTACAGTATCATTCTGATTTATTTATGTATTTCTGACTGAGTTCAAACAGGTTTCCTGAACACTCCCCCCGTCTGTCAGTCAGGCGGGTAGCCCCGCCCCACACTCACGTCATTGGTTGAAGGTTCAATCTTTTTGAAGATCAGGATCAGTCGCACGCATCAGCTGTAAGAGGGTGGAGTGTAGAAACGTGCTGAATGGAAAGTGTTGTGTTGATGTTGCTCTGAGGTTAACGATGTTAACGATGGGCGTCTTCCTCCACATCTTCCATTAGAGGCCTCACGAATGCCGACGGATGGGCTTTTTCCTCTTTTCCATTCCCAGCCCCTGTTATCCCGTGCTGTCAGGAATGCAGGAAATGGTGGCAGAGCACTTCCTGTCTGTGCGGCGCAGCATGAATGAACCCAGGCGCTCATTGAGCTCCACATAAACTCCTGCAGGACTCAAACTCTGCTTTATTCTGAAAAACCTTTATTTCACTCAAGCTTCATGCGCTCAAACTCTCTCTGTTGATCAAGTCAAGCAGCGCTTTATACAGTACAGAATGTTTCAAAGAAGCTTCACAGTAATAAACAGGAAAATAACCGTGTTAATATAAAACAAGACTCGATATCTTCAGTCATTTCTCTTCTCCTTTAAATGTATCTTGATTTAAGAATGTTTAGATGTTTGTACTGGAAAACAAGACAGAAACACTGAGGAACTGCAGTGTGGTATCGTTATTCAGATCAATTTAATTCAGATTGATTCAGTTCAGTTCAGTGACTGCTCATGTTGCAGAATCCATCAATTATGAAACAAATTTAAATTCTGCTGTAAATCAGCTCTAAAAGACAATAGTGTCATTATTTAGATCAATTCCATTCACTGTTGTTTCAATTCAGTTCAATATTGATTCAGTTCAATGTTGATTCAGTTCAGTTCAGTGTTGATTCAGTTCAGGTCAATGTTGATCCAATTCAGTACAATATTGATTCAGTTCAGTGCTGATTCAATTCAGTTCAATGTTGATTCAGTTCAGTACAGTGGTGATTCAGTTCAGTTCAGTGTTTGTTGAATTCAGTTCAGTGTTGATTTAATTCAGTACAATATTGATTCAGTTTAATGCTGATTCAATTCAGTTCAATGTTGATTTAGTTCAGTTCAGTGTTGATTCAGTTCAGGTCAATGTTGATCCAATTCAGTACAATATTGATTCAGTTCAGTGTTGATTCAATTCAGTACAATATTGATTCAGTTCAATGCTGATTCAATTCAGTTCAATGTTGATTTAGTTCAGTTCAGTGTTGATTCAGTTCAGGTCAATGTTGATCCAATTCAGTACAATATTGATTCAGTTCAGTGCTGATTCAATTCAGTTCAATGTTGATTCAGTTCAGTACAGTGGTGATTCAGTTCAGTTCAGTGTTTGTTGAATTCAGTTCAGTGTTGATTCAATTCAGTACAATATAGATTCAGTTCAATGCTGATTCAATTCAGTTCAATGTTGATTCAGTTCAGTACAGTGGTGATTCAGTTCAGTGTTGGTTGAATTCAGTTCAATGTTGATTCAGTTCAGTACAGTGGTGATTTAATTCAGTTCAATGTTGATTCAATTCAAATCAGTTCAATTCAATGTTTAAGCTATAGAGCAGCTATAGAGTGTCATTATTCAGCTCATTTCAGTTCAAGTTTGTTCTCATCTGACAGTGTCAGTCAGATCAATAATATCACTGAATATGAAGTGTGTTTTATCACTGGTTTTCTCTGGCAGAGGTGTGCAGCTGTCAATCACTGCAGTGCTTGCCTCTGATTGGCTGAGAGCCCATGATGGGCGGCTCTTGCCGTCTGTGATTGGCCTGTTTCGTACGGTCGTGTCTGATGCAGCGCTGGCGCTCTGAGAGCCAGAGTGAATATGAGTTTCCACATTCTTGCGCTCTGACAGCTTTATTAATGCTGATGTTTTCCAGCAGCTGAATCTGCTTCATGAAGCCGCACAGACTGACGAAGGTTAGGAGGTGTGAAGGTTGCTCTGACCCGCTCGGCCAGTAATGGGCTTCACAGCTCCGTTATCAGCGGCCTGCAGATTCATCTGGTTTCCGACATCATTTCCTTTTCCTCCTGCTGATCCCAGAGGAGCTGCCCGCAGTAACGCAGGGTGTTTCTCTGAGTCTCATGGCAGATATTTCTCTTGTTTTCTGCGTGTGGAACTGTTTATATCAAGTCTTTAACCCTATAAAGCTCATTTCTAAGGCCTCTAAATGATCAACGTGATCTGATAAACCTGTCGCACTCGATCTACTACAGTCCTTCCACTGATTTCTATCAAGTAAACGTAAGAATAACTTTGATATTGTTAGTAATATTTCAGCTAGACTGCATATATTTTTAGACCTCATAGTGTTTAATCAGAATGTCATAACTGGATCTTCCAGTGACACATGACAGACTCTGGTGCATTTAAACTCCGCCCCTGCAAGCTTTAGAGCCACGCCCACTTCTCAACATCCAATCAGCAGCTGATGGACAGAACCCCTACACACTCTTCACAATCACAGCTCAGAAACACAGACAAAACTATGAAAGCTTGATAATTGATGACTTTTTAATCTCACATTTCAGAAACACGCTTCCAAACTGCTCGTCAGCGAGACATTGACTGTGTGTGTGTTTGTGTTTGTCCTGTAGGAGGCGCTGTCGGTGGTGAGTGAGGATCAGTCTTTATTCGAGTGTTCGTACGGAGCGTCTCATTCTAAAGCGGACATGACGGCCTCCGCCGCCGGTGAATACGGCCAGAGCAAACTCAGTCCCAGAGTGCATCAGCAGGACTGGCTGGCTCCGCCCCACGGACGCGTCACCGTCAAGATGGAGTGTGGCGTGCAGGTGAACGGGTCCAGGTGAGTCACGTGATGCATTCAGATGTTCTGTGTTTGAGTGACAGCCAGACAGAAGTCGCTCTGAACATGTGGCCGTGTGGCGGCTCTCCACAATCAGAGTGATTTCAGGGAAAGTTAATCCACTGATCTTCTGCCCAGACTGTTAAATCCAATGAAAGAGTCATTGATCATCATAATGTGTTCCTCACCAGATGGAAATCAGCTTTCTCTACAAATAAGATTTTTGAACCGTTTTTGAACATTTTATCATGTGTGTGTTGTGTGTAGCCGTTCTCAGTTGCTCTGATGATCAAAACTCATCAAGGTTTGACAGAAGCTGATCTGGTGTTTTATGGATGCGTGTGAGTTCAGGAGCTCCATGAGTTGAACTTTCCATCTCCACGAGCCCAACAGTTGGTCGACACATGAGCGGGACTCGTCTGAAGCCTGTGGGCTGTTGATGTGGAGTTTGATGGCACATTCCAGCAGAATCCCTCACATCTGTGTCCTCGTGTGAGAATAATGAGTCATGTGAAGAAATGCTGGACATCAACATATTCTGTGTGTGTTTTTGTGCTGCTGCACTGACGCTCTGCAAACATTCACTTGCTCTTCTTCTCATTCTCTACAAATTACTGCCATTAATTCTGGCTGAACAGTTTGGGGTCAGTAAGATGTTTCTGAAAGAGTCTCTTCTGCTCACTAAAGCTGCATTTATTTAATCAAATATACAATAAAAATAGCTTAATTTAAAATAGCTGTTTTCTATGTGAATATATAGTAAAGTGTAATTTATTCCTGTGATCAAAGCTGAATTTTCAGCATCATTACTCCAGTCTTCAGTGTCACATTATCCTTCAGAAATCATTCTGATATGATGATTTGCTGCTCAAGAAACATTTATGATTATTATCAATGTTGAAAACAGTTCATATTTTTATGGAAACTGATACATTTTATTTTTCAGGATTCTTTGATGAATAAAGTTCAAAAGAACAGCATTTATTTAAAAATAGAAGCTTTTGAAACATTATAGATGCCTTTACTGTCACTTTTGATCAATTTAATTTGTCCTTGATAAATAAAAGTATTACGTTCATACTGACCCCAACAGTGTATTTTTACTTTTGTAGATCATCTCAGTCTGTTTTTGTTTTTATATTACCTTTAGTTTGATAGTTTGATAATCTCTCATTGACTTGCATGAATTGAAGGCATTTAGTATCTGAAAGCAAAATATTTGCATCCCGAGTTCTTCTTGCAAACACTGATAATTCCTTCAAAAGATGCACATCTGACCCGTGTGTGTGTGTGTGTGTGTGTGCAGAAGTTCTCCTGATGACTGTCCAGTGGTCAAAGGTAAAATCTCTCCATCTGCGAATGTTCCAGTGATGTACAGCAACTACATGGAGGACAAACACATGCCGCCGCCCAACATGATCACCAATGAACGCAGAGTGATCGTACCTGCAGGTAATACACAGACACACACACACACAAACACACACACTCACTCAAACACACATACTCGCACACACACATCACTGATTAACTCGGAAACACTTTCAAGTTAATGAGTTATCAGAAATAGATATATTGCTAAATGTAAAGGCAACCAAACAGGTGTCACACTTTACCATCTAATGGGGGGACCCTTTTTTGGACATCAAAACTCTTTACTTGCTGCATTGAAAAATGTTCAGTTGGCTTAATTAAATTATGTGAACTGAATGTCTTTTAACATTGACTCTTTAGTTGTTGAACCAACTGAAGATTTTCAATGCAACCATTTATGTTTTAAATCAAGCAGAAATAGCTCTTTAAGGTAGCAATTGCAGGTCAGCACTTTTTACAATGAATAGTGATTTTGTTAAACAAAATGCCTTTGCTCTCCTGTTAGATGGTAAAGTGCGACACCCGTTTGGTTGCTTTGCCATTTCTTACCATCACAAACACACTGTAAAGATTTTTGAGGCAAGATCTCAAAATTTAGTTTACTTGTTTACACTCAAACACACACACACACACACACACACAGGTTTGTTTTTCTATCAAAGTGAGGACATTTCATAGGCGTAATGGTTTTTATACTGTCCAAACTGTACATTTTCTCCCCCTACACTAACTCTACCCCTAAACCTTCCCATCACAGGAAACATTCTGCATTTTTACATTTTCAATAAAACATTGTTTAGTATGTTTTTAAAGCTATTTTAAATATTAGGACTCATGAAATGTCCTCATATTTCATGTTTATGTCATAATACCAGTGTAATACCCATGTCATTATACAAATTTGTGTCCTCATAAATCATGAAAACGCGCACACACACACTCACCCTGTCTGTGTGTGTATGTGTGTGTGTGCTGCATGCAGGTTTCATGTCTTGAGTAAGAGTTTCTGTGTAACTTCCTGCTCAGTTGTAAGGGACAGTGATGCTGTGCAGCAACAACATCCTGTTTTTCCCTCTCATGAAGCGGGACAATAGACACGCGACGCACAAGAATGTTCAGGAGGAGCTCAGACCGGATGCGTGATAGTGATCGGAGACGCTCAAACACACCGCAGATTCATTCACATGAACAACTAGTCGATTAGTTTTGCCATTAGTCAATGCTTTGCATCTGTGTTAACTAGCAGTGAAATTATGAGTAAACTTCAGTCTAATTGAACTGGAATTAGGATCAAAATGTCAAGAAGAGCAACTTAATGGCACTTGATTAGTCTGTGTTTTGCAATAAAACCATTTATATATTTTAAATATGAAGGAATAACTACTATTTCAATAGAATGTTCAAATCAAATGAGTAAAAGTGTGAGTAACTTTGGCTCCGGTCTGCAGATCCCAGTCTGTGGTCGGCGGATCACGTGCGTCAGTGGCTGGAATGGGCCGTGAAGGAGTACGGGCTGCCCGAGGTGGATGTGTCTCTGTTCCACAGCATCGATGGGAAGGAGCTCTGCAAGATGACCAAAGATGACGTCCAGCGTCTGACCAGCAGCTACACGGCCGACATCCTGCTGTCGCACCTGCACTACCTCAGAGAGAGTGAGTGTTGCACTCGTCTGTCCGTCTCTGTGTGTGTGTGTCTGCATCAGCAGCTCATCATGGCGCTTTACTGACCTCTGACCTCATTCACTCTGCTGACCTCTGACCTCATTCACTCCGCTGACCTCTGACCTCACATTCACACGACTCATTAACATGCATTAATAAATCACCTGTGTACCTGTGTGAATCTTATCAAACCTGTCCAGGTCATACTTCCCCCTGAAATCTGAAGAATTTTTCAAATTTATATTATCATTTAAATTTTTACGTAAAATTTTGAGTTTAAAAATATGTAATTTTGAACTGAATTATATAAAATGATCTTTTGTTAAGTAGAAGCTCATTTCACCTTCAGTTATCACTGTAAAGTGTACAGTATTTATATTATATCATTTATTTAATTAAATTAACATGACAGCAGTGATGAGAATAAGATTTCTGTGCATTACAATAACAAGATTTTGTTGTTAAATGTGTTTAACTGGCACAGCATAAAATTCAATTCAAATCAAATTTATTTGTATAGCGCTTTTCACGATACATATTGTTTCAAAGCAGCTTTACAGAGAATGCATGTCAACATCACAATTTAAAGAATGCAGTTAGCAAATAATGTAATAATTTAGGCAGTTAATTTACAATCACTGTCAGCAGTTTAACTGAAGGTAGAAGCAATGAGCTCCTGGAAAAATGAATTACATATTAACAATAATTAGGATATATTTCTAAAACATTTCTTGCAGTGGATTTTGGGGTGAAATATGTGAAGTAGAGATTATTTTTCTCTGATATGCATGAGATGAGAGAGATAGACGTTCCCTGTTTCCACTGTTTTCATCTGTCTGTCTTCATCTGTCTCTCTGTCAGCATCATGTCACAGGATGTTTGTTCAGTTGTTTTATTCTTTTATTTTTCATGTGTTACTGAATGTTTTGTTTCTCAGCTCCACTTCCTCATTTGACTTCAGATGATGTTGACAAAGCCTTGCAAAACTCCCCGCGGTTAATGCATGCTCGCAATACAGGTAAGCAGCACTGCAGCTCCGCCCCATGACCCGCCTCTGACCCCGCCCCCACTGGCTCTGACCCCGCCCCACTGCTTACAACAGTCACACACACACACACACTGTCTGATGTGCATGCGGCGCTGCGGTTCCCCAGTTCTTGTGCATGTGCTGCATGACGCTGAATGCGATCCATCTGTCGAAACACAGGCGTGGTGTCGCTGATGTCGTGTCTTCTGCTCATGTGTGTCTTCAGGAGGAGCGAGTTTTATCTTCCCAAATGCCCCTGTTTACCCTCCAGACGCCAGCAGAGGAGCCAGCAGAGCAGGTCACACACACAAACACACACACACACACTATATTGGTGAGAACATTGTATAGACTTCTATTGATTGTATATCAGATTAATGATATTTTACATACAGGTGTCGTGAGTCTGTTATATTGATGCACAAACAAACCGTGTATGTGCGTTCTCCACATACTGATCGCACATCATATTTATCAGACACATTTCAGTACATTCATGTTGTTTCCACACATATTCAAAATAACGTTTTGATTTGTCGTGTGTTTAGTAATTCTAAATGTATCTGTGTACTGTAGTTAGTTGGTATATTCAAGGGTTAGTTCACCCAAAAATTAAAATTATGTAATTAATGACTCTCCCTCATGTCATTCCACACCCGTAAGACCTTCGTTCATCTTCAGAACACAGTTTAAGATATTTTAGATGTGCATGCGGCGCTGCGGTCTTCGAAAATACATTTTGGTCCAAAAATAACAAAAACTATGACTTTATTCAGCATTGTCTTCTCTTCCGGAATCCTTTCCATTGAATTGATTCCATTGAATTGATTCCATTGAATTGATTCCATTGAATCCTTTCATCTGTCGGCGTTGGTAATGCACTTTTACGTCGTTGTTTTTGGCCATTAGGACATCCACGACATGCACACTTACGCACCATTTTAAAAAATATAGCAATACCAACATACAAACAATGTAGAATAGCTTGAATACAGCGTGCGTCTCCCTCAGACTGTAAACGAAGCTCGGGCGCACCAGATAACACGTCAGCAGCGTCTTACATCAGCAGCGTCACTGCGGAGTCGTGAACCCGGATTGACAACAGACCCGGAAGAGAAGACAATGCTGAATAAAGTCATAGTTTTTGTTATTTTTGGACCAAAATGTATTTTCGATGCTTCAAAAACTTCTAACTGACCCACTGATGTCACATGGACTACTTTGATGATGTTTTTATTCCCTTTCTGGACATGGACAGTATACCATACAAACACTTTCAATGGAGGGACAGAAAGCTCTCGGACTAAATCAAAAATATCTTAATTTGTGTTCTGAAGATGAACAAAGGTCTTACGGGTTTGGATCGACATGAGGGAGAGTAATTAATGACATAATTTTCATTTTTGGGTGAACTAACCCTTTCAGTCAGATCAAGGCTGTTGGTTTAGGGTTTTTGGCATCTCCATGTGGTCCTGCTCGGTATTGCAGCTTGTCTTGTCTAAAATGTAAACAGGCCCTCTTCTGTTTCACTGTACAGATACTGTACACTAAATTCTGAAAAGTTTTTATCTGTAATGTTTTTTTGCTTTGGTGTGCATGAATTTATTTCAATTGGTTATTTGATGTCCTTTTGGAGTCTCCAAGTGTCCCATTTTGGAAAGACACCTAAATTTATCTTGAAAAAAAGCTGTAACTGAATCAACACTAAACTGACTTCAGCTGAACAACAGCCGAAATGCATCATTTTCCTGTTATCACTGTAAAGCTGCTTTGAAACAATCTGTATTGTATAAAGCGCTATATAAATATAGGCACTTTATACAATACACACACACTCTCACACTCAAACACACACTCTCACACACACACACACACACACACACAAACACACACACGCATTCAAGTGAACGTCACATGACTTGATGTGTGTGTCTCTCACAGATGTGAGTTACGATGCGGTCAGACGCTCTGGATGGACTCAGCCCGTATCTGCAGCTAAAGGTTGGACAGACGTGCATGTGCTGCTCGCTTTACGCCACTTTAAGAGACGGTGTTTAACCTGATTGTGTCTTTTTATTAGTTTCTCAGAGTTCTGCTGCCATCCTGACCAAAGCTGAAGAGCAGAGAGCTCAGTTAGGTGAGAGGATCATGGGTAATGCAGTTAGCATACCACATTAATCATATTATGTATGACACTAGATACAATAGTAATATATGACAAAAATGCAGAAAGCTTAAAGGAAATCAAATAATCAACTGAACTGATACATTTGTGTCTGATGTGTTGTTTGTCTCTTCTCCGTAGATCCGTATCAGATTTTAGGGCCGACGAGCAGCAGGCTGGCGAATCCAGGTGAGAGTCAAGTCAAGTCAAGTCAGATTTATTTATATAGCGACTTTCACAACACACATTGTTACAAAGCAGCTTTACAGAAAATCATGATGTTAATGTTTATAATATCAGAATATGTACGATATATAGTGATGTTTTGTGACGATATATAGAGCTGTAGGATATATAGTTACATTTAGCTACAATATATATAGCTGTACATTATACAGTTACACTTTGCTATGATATATAGAGCTGTACAATATATATAGTTACGTTTTTGCAACGATATATGGACCTGTACAATATATAGTTACATTTTGCGACAAATTAAAGAGCTGTACGATATATAGTTACGTTTTGCGACAATATTTAGAGCTGTATGATATTGTTTCTTTTTGTGACAATATAGAGCTGTACGATATATAGTTACGTTTTGCGACAATATTTAGAGCTGTATAATATAGTTACGTTTTGCGATGATGCAGCTGTACGATATATAGTTACGTTTTGCGACAATATTTAGAGCTGTATGATATTGTTTCTTTTTGTGACGATATAGAACTGTACAGTATATAGTTACATTTTGCGACAATATTTAGAGCTGTATGATATAGTTACGTTTTGCGATGATGCAGCTGTACGATATATAGTTACATTTTGCGACAATATTTAGAGCTGTATGATATAGTTACGTTTTGCGATGATGCAGCTGTACGATATATAGTTACGTTTTGCGACAATATTTAGAGCTGTATGATATTGTTTCTTTTTGCGACAATATAGAGCTGTACGATATATAGTTACGTTTTGCGACAATATATAGAGCTGTATAATATAGTTACGTTTTGCGATGATGCAGCTGTACGATATATAGTTACATTTTGCAACAATATTTAGAGCTGTATGATATTGTTACGTTTTGCGACAATATAGAGCTGTACGATATATAGTTACATTTTGCGACAATATTTAGAGCTGTATGATATAGTTACATTTTGCGACAAATTAAAGAGCTGTACGATATATAGTTACGTTTTGCGACAATATTTAGAGCTGTATGATATTGTTTCTTTTTGTGACAATATAGAGCTGTACGATATATAGTTACGTTTTGCGACAATATTTAGAGCTGTATAATATAGTTACGTTTTGCGATGATGCAGCTGTACGATATATAGTTACGTTTTGCGACAATATTTAGAGCTGTATGATATTGTTTCTTTTTGTGACGATATAGAACTGTACAGTATATAGTTACATTTTGCGACAATATTTAGAGCTGTATGATATAGTTACGTTTTGCGATGATGCAGCTGTACGATATATAGTTACATTTTGCGACAATATTTAGAGCTGTATGATATAGTTACGTTTTGCGATGATGCAGCTGTACGATATATAGTTACGTTTTGCGACAATATTTAGAGCTGTATGATATTGTTTCTTTTTGCGACAATATAGAGCTGTACGATATATAGTTACGTTTTGCGACAATATATAGAGCTGTATAATATAGTTACGTTTTGCGATGATGCAGCTGTACGATATATAGTTACATTTTGCAACAATATTTAGAGCTGTATGATATTGTTACGTTTTGCGACAATATAGAGCTGTACGATATATAGTTACATTTTGCGACAATATTTAGAGCTGTATGATATAGTTACGTTTTGCGATGATGCAGCTGTACGATATATAGTTACGTTTTGCGACAATATTTAGAGCTGTATGATATTGTTACGTTTTGCGACGATATAGAGCTGTACGATATATAGTTACGTTTTGCGACAATATTTAGAGCTGTATGATATTGTTTCTTTTTGTGACGATATAGAACTGTACAGTATATAGTTACATTTTGCGACAATATTTAGAGCTGTATGATATAGTTACGTTTTGCGATGATGCAGCTGTACGATATATAGTTACATTTTGCGACAATATTTAGAGCTGTATGATATAGTTACGTTTTGCGATGATGCAGCTGTACGATATATAGTTACGTTTTGCGACAATATTTAGAGCTGTATGATATTGTTTCTTTTTGCGACAATATAGAGCTGTACGATATATAGTTACGTTTTGCGACAATATATAGAGCTGTATAATATAGTTACGTTTTGCGATGATGCAGCTGTACGATATATAGTTACATTTTGCAACAATATTTAGAGCTGTATGATATTGTTACGTTTTGCGACAATATAGAGCTGTACGATATATAGTTACATTTTGCGACAATATTTAGAGCTGTATGATATAGTTACGTTTTGCGATGATGCAGCTGTACGATATATAGTTACGTTTTGCGACAATATTTAGAGCTGTATGATATTGTTACGTTTTGCGACGATATAGAGCTGTACGATATATAGTTACGTTTTGCGACAATATATAGAGCTGTATGATATTGTTTCTTTTTGTGACGATATAGAACTGTACAGTATATAGTTACATTTTGCGACAATATTTAGAGCTGTATGATATTGTTACGTTTTGCGACGATATAGAGCTGTACGATATATAGTTACGTTTTGCGACAATATTTAGAGCTGTATGATATAGTTACGTTTTGCGATGATGCAGCTGTACGATATATAGTTACGTTTTGCGACAATATTTAGAGCTGTATGATATTGTTTCTTTTTGCGACAATATAGAGCTGTACGATATATAGTTACGTTTTGCGACAATATATAGAGCTGTATAATATAGTTACGTTTTGCGATGATGCAGCTGTACGATATATAGTTACATTTTGCAACAATATTTAGAGCTGTATGATATTGTTACGTTTTGCGACGATATAGAGCTGTACGATATATAGTTATGTTTTGCGACAATATTTAGAGCTGTATATTGTTTCTTTTTGCGACGATATAGAGCTGTACGATATATAGTTACGTTTTGCGACAATATTTAGAGCTGTATGATATTGTTACGTTTTGCGACGATATAGAGCTGTACGATATATAGTTACGTTTTGCGACAATATTTAGAGCTGTATGATATTGTTTCTTTTTGTGACGATATAGAACTGTACAGTATATAGTTACATTTTGCGACAATATTTAGAGCTGTATGATATAGTTACGTTTTGCGATGATGCAGCTGTACGATATATAATTACATTTTGCGACAATATTTAGAGCTGTATGATATAGTTATGTTTTGCGATGATGCAGCTGTACGATATATAATTACATTTTGTGACAATATTTAGAGCTGTATGATATTGTTTCTTTTTGCGACGATATGGAGCTGTACGATATATAGTTACGTTTTGCGACAATATTTAGAGCTGTATGATATAGTTACGTTTTGCGATGATGCAGCTGTACGATATATAGTTATGTTTTGCGACAATATTTAGAGCTGTATGATATTGTTTCTTTTTGCGACAATATAGAGCTGTACGATATATAGTTACGTTTTGCGACAATATTTAGAGCTGTATGATATAGTTACGTTTTGCGATGATGCAGCTGTACGATATATAGTTACATTTTGCGACAATATTTAGAGCTGTATGATATTGTTTCTTTTTGCGACGATATAGAGCTGTACGATATATAGTTACGTTTTGCGACAATATTTAGAGCTGTATGATATAGTTACGTTTTGTGATGATGCAGCTGTACGATATATAGTTATGTTTTGCGACAATATTTAGAGCTGTATGATATTGTTTCTTTTTGCGACAATATAGAGCTGTACGATATATAGTTACGTTTTGCGACAATATTTAGAGCTGTATGATATAGTTACGTTTTGCGATGATGCAGCTGTACGATATATAGTTACATTTTGCGACAATATTTAGAGCTGTATGATATTGTTTCTTTTTGCGACGATATAGAGCTGTACGATATATAGTTACGTTTTGCGACAATATTTAGAGCTGTATGATATAGTTACGTTTTGCGATGATGCAGCTGTACGATATATAGTTACATTTTGCGACAATATTTAGAGCTGTATGATATTGTTTCTTTTTGCGACGATATAGAGCTGTACAATATATAGTTACGTTTTGCGACAATATTTAGAGCTGTATGATATAGTTACGTTTTGCGATGATGCAGCTGTATGATATATAGTTACATTTTGCGACAATATTTAGAGCTGTATGATATTGTTTCTTTTTGCGACAATATAGAGCTGTACGATATATAGTTACGTTTTGCGACAATATTTAGAGCTGTATGATATTGTTTCTTTTTGCAACGATATAAAGCTGTACGATATATATAGTTACATTTTGCAACAATATTTAGAGCTGTATGATATAGTTACGTTTTGCGATGATGCAGCTGTACGATATATAGTTACGTTTTGCGATAATATTTAGAGCTGTATGATATTGTTTCTTTTTACGACGATATAGAACTGTACGATATATAGTTACGTTTTGTGATGATATAGAGCTGTAAGATATAGTTAAGTTTTGCTGCAATATATAGAGCTGAATGATATATAGTTACGTTTTGCGACAATATTTAGAGCTGTATGATATAGTTACGTTTTGCGATGATGCAGCTGTATGATATATAGTTACATTTTGCGACAATATTTAGAGCTGTATGATATTGTTTCTTTTTGCGACAATATAGAGCTGTACGATATATAGTTACGTTTTGCGACAATATTTAGAGCTGTATGATATTGTTTCTTTTTGCAACGATATAAAGCTGTACGATATATATAGTTACATTTTGCAACAATATTTAGAGCTGTATGATATAGTTACGTTTTGCGATGATGCAGCTGTACGATATATAGTTACGTTTTGCGATAATATTTAGAGCTGTATGATATTGTTTCTTTTTACGACGATATAGAACTGTACGATATATAGTTACGTTTTGTGATGATATAGAGCTGTAAGATATAGTTAAGTTTTGCTGCAATATATAGAGCTAAATGATATATAGTTATGTTTTGCAATGAAACTGTATAAACAATAACAATTGAGTTTTGCTATATAATATATATCACATTACGTGAGTGTGCTGTATGTATGCAGATAAAGTTGTATAAACTTCTAGTAATTGTATAATTTGTTAATTCATTTAAGTCATAACGCTAATGTGTTATCAGGCTCTGGTCAGATCCAGCTGTGGCAGTTCCTCCTGGAGCTTCTGTCCGACAGCTCCAACTCGTCCTGCATCACGTGGGAAGGAACCAACGGCGAGTTCAAGATGACCGACCCAGACGAGGTGGCGCGGCGCTGGGGTGAGAGGAAGAGCAAACCCAACATGAACTACGACAAGCTGAGTCGAGCCCTGCGCTACTACTACGACAAGAACATCATGACCAAAGTTCACGGCAAACGCTACGCGTACAAGTTCGACTTCCACGGGATCGCGCAGGCCCTTCAGCCGCACCCGCCCGACTCGTCCATGTACAAGTACCCGGCGGATCTGTCCTACATGAGCTCGTACCACCCGCACCCGCAGAAGATGAACTTCGTGTCGCCGCATCCTCAGGCCATGAACGTCACCTCGTCCGGCTTCTTCGGCGGCCCGAGTCCGTACTGGAACGCACCGGCGGCGGGAATCTACCCCGGGCCACGACACCCCGCCACACACATGCCCTCCTACTACTAGACATCTCAAGACAAACTGGAGAAACCCAACCATCCGCCGCCACTGCCGGAGGAAGGCTCTCGCCGTATTTAAAGCAGGAGAAACCGTCTGTAATCCGGGAGCCGCGTGGATTCAGCAACGGGAATGTGAAAGTGGCAATATAAGGGGGCTGCTGTTAATGACCCCGCTGCATGATCAAGTACTTATTCGTCTATATGTTCATGTGTACCTTATTGTACAAACACACATATCAGAGAGAGTTGAGAGAGAGAGAGAGAGAGCGACAGAACGTGAGACAGGTCAGAGGAAGACAGACAGATGCGTGAGGTATGTGAGAAGATGGAGATTAATCTCTTGCCATATTTATCAGTATTATGTTGTCCGTATGGCATCAGAGATCGATATTTGCCTTGAAAATGGTGAAAACTGGAATTTAAAGCTTTCAGATGTTTTTAACGACCTCAAACCTTTAAAGACCGAGGTGCATTTATATGAACCGGTGCCTTACTGCGGACGCTTGTTTCAGCCACGGAATAACTAAATAAAAAAAAGTGATTTTTATTTTTAAAAAGTGATTTTAGTTACTTTTTATTCCGTGGCAGAAACAAGCTTCCAGACCTTACAGAGAGATTCAGCTGAAGAGATTCACCAAAGATACCAGTATTTGTATTATTAATTTTTATGATGATGTTCTGATTCGCAAACGCTGTGCGTTTGTTAGATTGAAGTATACAATTCAGTGTTATAATTCTTTTTATATAATAGATATATAACTTATGCATTTATACACTACGAGTTGATCTCAGCCAGCCAAACACAGACATTTTATCACAGACGTAGAGAAACAGACCAAAGCGGCGAAACGCTCCAGCAGTTTGAATGATTCTCTGTATTATCAGTTGTTTACAGTGAACGCACACGCGTGTTCGTATGACGCTGGACTGGCGCAGCACATGGGCTCTGACCCACTGAACCCAGATCAGATCAGATCGGTCAGAGACGCCCTGATGCTCTGAGATTGTTGACAAAGGGAAGAAAACATATACTTGGATAAATTATATGGTTTTCTACTGAATCATTTTAATAAATATTTTTAACAATGTCGTTCTTCTCGTTTGAGTAAAGAAACACCCACATTGTCTGTTGTTCCTTTCATAAACAGAGACCAGCGACTGTTGCCCCAAAACACACACACACACACACACACACACACACACACACACACACACACACTGGCCGTCTGCGCGTCTCTGTGTTGCCACAACAGTCATGAACTATACAATCATTGGAAGACAATGTATCTTTCTCTGCAGTTTGTTGGATTTAAAACACAAATATAAATCTCATATTTATTCAAGGAGAAACATGGATCAAATACTTTTCCTAAAACAATTTCAGAAGTTGTGAAATGGATTAAAATATATTAGAGTAAAACAATCCCAAAACACAGAAAATACAAACTGTGGACAGATTGAATGGTGAAAGTGTCTCTGTGTGAAGGTGGATGATAAACAAGAGCGATTAATGCTGGAGGAAGACATTATATTCTCATTAAATGAGACAATCAGCTGTTTTCTATGTGAATATACAGTAAAGTGTAATTTATTCCTGTGATCAAAGCTGAATTTTCAGCATCATTACTCCAGTCTTCAGTGTCACATGATCCTTCAGAAATCATTCTAATATGCTGATCTGCTGCTCAAGAAACATTTATGATTATTATCAATGTTGAAAACAGTTCATATTTTTGTGGAAACTGATACATTTTATTTTTCAGGATTCTTTGATGAATATAAAGTGCAAAAGAACAGCATTTATTAGAAATTTATTGAAATACTTTTCTTCATCAAGGACGCATTAAATTGATCAAAATTGACATTAAAGTAATTTATAATGTTACAAAAGATTCTATTTCTAATAAATGCTGTTCTTTTGCACTTTATATTCATCAAAGAATCCTGAAAAATAAAATGTATCAGTTTCCACAAAAATATGAACTGTTTTCAACATTGATAATAATCATAAATGTTTCTTGAGCAGCAAATCATCATATCAGAATGATTTCTGAAGGATCATGTGACACTGAAGACTGGAGTAATGATGCTGAAAATTCAGCTTTGATCACAGGAATAAATTACACTTTAAATACTCACTGATAAATCATTCCCAATGAGACTAGAAAGAGGAATAAGGAGTGTTCTGGTTGTGGCGTCATCGTTCCACACAGATAAGATCTGACTTCCAGATGTTTTTTCATCATGTGGTCTCTTCACTCCCGTCTGTATTCCTCCTCCAGCTGCAGCTTCTCCGTGTCGAGCGTCGGCGGGTCGCTGCAGACCTGCACCTGGTCGAAGAAGCTGAAGTCTGCGGCCAGTTTGCCGCCGCGTGTGTTGGACAGCACCGGCTTGAACTCGTAACCCCACAGGACCTCCTGCGGCACGTAAGACGTGCGGCTCTGGCAGGTGGCGGCCGTGGACTCCACAGTGCCGTTGAGGGTGACCAGCAGCTCGAACTGTCGTCTCGGCAGGTCGTCGGCCGTGAGACCGGCCAGCGGGCTTCGGTCGTCCAGCACGTGGTAGAAGGTGAGCGGCAGCAGCAGGAACGGACACTCACCGCTGGAGTCCAGGTGGAAGTCCACCCTGGCCTGGTGGACGAGGGTCTTCTCGCCCTCCTGCGTGACGCGGGCCGACAGCAGTTTCCCCGAGAGCTGGCACTGAATCAGGAGGCTGTTCCTCAGGTTGGCCACTCGCACCATCAGACACGGCCTCCCGTTCCGCTTGCAGACCACCGCCGAGCGGCTGAACCTGATGGTTCCTGCACGCTTCTTGGGTCGCGCCAGTTTGGCCAGGAACGCGCCGGTCACGAAGATCTCCGCCAGCCCCGTGAGGACCAGCTGCGCCACCAGCGTCACGATGGCCAGAGGACACTCCTCCGACACGTGCCGGAAGCCGTAGCCGATGGTGGTCTGGGTCTCCAAGGAGAACAGGTACGCACCGGTCAGTGAGTCCACGTTCATCACGCATGGCGTGTGATTGGAGGACGGGTCCGCGTCAAAGTCACCGTTCCTCAGGCCGATGAGGTAGAAGACGACGCCGAACACGAACCACGTCATGACGAAGGTGGAGGCGAACAGAGTGATCTTATAACGCCATTTCATGTCCACCACCGTGGTCCAGATGTCGTGCAGGAAGAGCTTGATCATTCCCTCCACGTTATCGATCTTCACGTTACTGTGGCCGTCTTTGGACACCACGCGGCGCACGTTCTCCGTCATCCTGAGAAAGAGAGAAAACACGTGAAAATTCAAGCAGGAAAATAACAGAATCAATGATGCAAACTTCATCACATATGAGACTGATTCAGTTTCTGCTGTGAAGCAGCTCTGAAAGACAATAGAGTCATTATTCAGATCAATTCAGTTCTCATCTGAAGGTCTTAAATCAGAGCAGAAGGTCTTATAGGGGTGGTTGATTATGATTTGACTTTTTTAACTTTAGTTAGTGTGTAATGTTGCTGTTTGATCATAAACAACATCTGCAAAGTTACAACACTCAAAGTTCAATGCAAAGAGAGATATTTTCTTTTAAAGAATTTGTTGTTTAAGGACTACAACGAGCTTCTTCCAGTTAGTGACATCACTAACCCTAAAATTTACATAAACCCCGCCCCCGAGAACACACAACAAAGGGGGCGGGGCCATGTTGGGCTGCTTTAGAGAAGAGGAAGAGTTGTTGTAGTAGAGTGTTGTTGTCATGCCGTCATTTTACGCCGGACTGCTTCACAAACGAGGGTCAATTCAACACAAAAGATGAACATGACGGCACATGCTAGTGGATGAGTTGAATCAACTCCACAGCAACTACATCAATTTATCCACTAACCATTCAGAAACGTCTAAAAGTTGTAACTTCTTCCTGAGTCTCTCCATCAGTGTCGACTCCGGTTTGAACAATGTAAGGCTGAACACTTTCGTCATTTTGGCTGCGTGAGATTCTCCAGCTTTGTTGTTGTTGAGCTGTTAAAGCTCCGCCCTCTTCTGGAAAGGGGGCGGGAGCAGCAGCTCATTTGCATTTAAAGGGACACACACAAAAACGGCGTGTTTTTGCTCACACCCAAATAGGGGCAAATTTGACAAGCTATAATAAATGATCTGTGGGGGATTTTGAGCTGAAACTTCACACACACATTCTGGAGACACCAGAGACTGATATTACATCTTAAAAAGGAGCATAATAGGACCCCTTTAAATTCATAAAGTTTTAGCATTAAATGTTGCATGCATTGAAAAAACATTACATCTTCCTCAGTATTTTTGTCTTGTTTTCCTTTCCTTTACTTGAGATGCAAATATAAAATTGAAGTGTTGAAAAACTGAATAACAAAATGAAGTGCTTAAAACAAGAACAAATGTTTGTCATTGAATTAAGTTGATTTTTCGTGGCCGCTGACAGATATATGTTCTTGTTTTAAGCAATATTGATCAATTTCACAGAAAACAAGACTTCATATTCTGTCATTTTGTATCTTCAGTAAATGTATCTTGAATCTTTAGACAATTGCACTAAAAATACTGAGGAAGAACATGACTTGTTTTGCAGTGTGATCAGAAGATACAGTAGTGGTTGAGAATAATCTGTTGGAAGTGTTGCTAATACAACTCATTGTTTTCTCCCTATAGACGTTTACATTTCGAGAACATATTGACGTATTGTGTTCCCTTCAATTGATTCCTTAAATGTTCTTTATTTGGTCTTAAAAAGGTTTTAAATTTACCCTCATAAAACCTGCAGGAACCCTTTTAACTGAACATCATGTGTCTTTTAAAGCCTGACTGACACAAACTCCATCAGGAGACACAAATCAGGCTCACATGAACCCAAACGGTGTGATTTATGATTCCAGGCTGCATTAATGTCATTCAACCATTTTGCGTCCAGATCCTCAAACACAAACCAGTCGCTCCAGAGACGAGGCCATTCAATCACTGTTCTCCTTCAGGTCCTCATCATCACATTTTGTTAATGACAATCTTTAACTCATTAGATGATTCTCACTCTTTGCACTTTGAGACTTCAGACTGCGGTGAAACTCTCTGTCCGGTCGTTGTTAGTCGAGTTAATCAACAGTCCTTCAGAGTTGTAAATTAACAGAGCAGCTCAAGTTCTCAAGCACACGTTCATATATATAAATGAGCAGATATAACTGCCTTTAATCTCTGAGATCCAGTGAGAGTTTGTTCTTCTCTTCTGCCCGTCTCTTACCTGTAATCTCAACTTCCCCCCAGCGGACGAGTGTCCTTGTTCCTCTATTGTCCTTGCGTTTGCGTGCGACTCTTTGGCACAATGATATTGAGGACAGTTAATGAGACTCTAAAGAAGGAAATTACAGTGAAACTAGTCGAGCCGGTTCTCTCAGTAACTCCTCCTACAGTCGCTCAGCGATTCTTACATTACTGTCCCGTTTCTGACTGTTATGAGTCCAAACACTCCGACGTTCGGCCCTTAAACACACGGATCTGTCTGTGAAATACAGATACACATCTCCACACTCCTACTGTCACTGCAAACATCATGTTCTTCCTCAGTGTTTCTGTCTTGATTTCCAGCACAAAAATAACTAAACATTCTTAAATCAAGATACATTTACTGGAGAAGAGAAATGACTGAAGATATTGAGACTTGTTTACTGAAATGAATCATCAAAATGAAGTGAGTTTGTGCTTCAAACAAGAACAATGAAGGTCTCTAAAGTAATTTCAGGATGTTTTCTATCAGTTTAAATGATCAGAATATATCTACGATAAACAAGGGTTCTAAAAATATGGCGTCTTATTTAAAAAAAATCCTGTGGCTCAATTTACCCCAGGTTAGGGGTAAGTTGCTCCATCTGGGTGTAAACTGACCGTCTGAATCAAAATCATGTGAAATTGTAAAGATAATTTACCTCTTTTAAAAACTAATTTAACAATCAAATTTCTTTTTACAAATAATCATATTTCTTTTTTAAAAAACTAACCTATACAACACAAAACCAACCAAATGAAGTTGAAATTTCAGTATCTTTAATTATTTGCATTTCTGAAACAATATCTAGAACACCAAAGTTGTATCAAAGTAAATTTAAAAAGCAAAATTAAATAGAAACTGAATTAGAAATGAATAAATGTCACTGACACTAATAAGCATTTTAGTCAAAAGGTTGATGTTTTTCTGCAGCGTCGACCGTGTTTGGCCGTTTGAGGACTGTAGGTGAAAAATATATATGATTAATCATCTTCTGGTTCATATCAGAGAAGGATTTGGTGTTCTTGTACACTGATCAAATAAACCAGAGAAAAAAGATAAACTAAACCATGTTACACTGAAATGATACCAGTTTATTCTTCAGAGATTTATCTCAACTTCAGTGCCTTATGGTGGGGCAAGTTAAAACGCTGGCTCAATTTACCCCACAGCATTTGGCTCACTTTGCCCACAGCTGCCATTTTGGGAAAAAACTAGCTAGCTTACCATTTCAGGCTAATATTTAGCTAAATGATTTGCATGGTTTTATACGTTGCTAAATCACCAATATGCATCATAAATATGTTTAGACCTGGACAAAATGTCACTTTGACAAGCCAAAACAGCTTTTAGAGTAAATCAGCGCCTTCCACTCCTCGCTCTGGCAGAAATGATGGGTGGTTCCAAAATATACGATCACATGACAATAAAAGTTGCCAAGATACAGGGGCTGGGTCAGCTGACCCACTGGCTCATCTTACCCCACTCTCCCCCATCAGTAACAGCAGAAATGTGCCAGTGTTTGATGTTTTACATCATTCTGACGTGTTCATGCTTGTTTTCAGCAGTCAAATAAATCTACAGATCTGCTATATTTACAGTAACAGGACGAAGATCTTTCCTGAAGCGTTTTAGTTCATAACGCGTTTTAAATGTTTGCATCAGAACGTTCAGAGAACATTCAAAAGTAACGTTCTCATGTGTGTAGAATGGAATGTTCCCTTAAACATTCGTATAAAAAAACATTTTAAAAACATTTTAAAAACGGAACGTTCAGTAAGATTTTCACATTTTTTTTATCAGTTTTATTTTGATAAACAATACATTGTAGCGAAGCACGTCACTGCCGGTGATTCAGTCGTCAAACAGCGAATAAACAGTATTTTAAAATAAATGAGAGTCACAAGAATGAAATGTGTGACTGATGACGCTGTTTTTACAAGGTGAGATCTGTGTTTATTGTATTATTATTATTCATATAAATCATCATCAGGTGTGTGATCTGAGGCTGGATTGTGTGATTATTGTGTGATGCTGTAATCGAGTCATATACTTTACTTTCATTCAAAATATCTGATCTCTACAAATTAGATTTGACTAGTAAAACTGTAACTAAATGCATCTATAAATGATTCTGCACTAGAAGTATTATTTTTCTTCTTTATACTATATTCTATTCACATATTATTAACTAACTATGTGACAAATGAAGGAAACCTGAACTCATGTATTTTACTATCGATATTTCAGGTGCAAAATTAGAATTCAGGTGTATCTATTCATATCTTGAATATAATTCTTGAATTTCTTAATTTGACTAGTCATATTCACTGTAACTATAAAAGATATAATTATTACAAAGTTTTATTTACCATTTCTGCTTGCCACAGAGGCTGATCTGTGTGTGTGTGTGTGTGTGTGTGTGTGTGTGTGTGTGTGTGAGCAGCGCTACATGAAGTTCACATGGCACAGTTTGCTATTAACAGTGTAATTAGAAGAAGAAGCCAGTCAGGAAGGGTTAGAGAATGGTGTGTGTAACAGAAGCGCTCATGACTGTCAGTCACCTGTAGAGGGCAGAAGAGCATTAATGGAGTCAGATGATGTCACGTGATCTGTGTTCTGTCTGTTTTTCACATTCATCTCTAACAGCTGGAAACACATGATGTGCAGACTGTCATCTTTTGCCCATTCGTGTTCAGTTTAGGAACTTACTTCTCCCTTTACACACTTCAAAAATCATGTGTTTCTGTCTCGTTTCCAACACAAACATCTGAACATTCTTAAATCAAGATACATTTACTGGAGAAGAGAAATGACTGAAGATATGAAGACTTTTTTAATGAAAAATGTGTCAAAAGTAAGTGGGTTTGTGCTTCTAACAAGAACAAATATCTGCAAATTAGGTCAGAAAAATGATTCAAAGAGAAAACAAGTTCATTTTTCTGACTCCACTGACAGATA
>VTFQ01000002.1:67500-195000 GCA_036281575.1 Ancherythroculter nigrocauda | reverse complement strand
CACCGTTATGTCAGTTATGTCTGTGAATGTAAACTGCAGGAAAAGAAATCGCATGTGAATAATAAATCAGTGTATTAAAGTGACAGCAGTGTGATTTATAGCTGAATATACTGTTAATATGAATCAACAAAAGGAAAACAGAAAATAGCTTTAATAAGAATACATTTCTGATTTGAATGCTGCTGTTAAACGCTCTGGCGAGGAGATAAACATGGCAGACTGTGGGCGGGGTCTATGCTAATAGGACAGAGTCCGTCAGCAGTCGTGGGCGGGGCTTACATAAGAGTAGGGTGAAATCTAGAACTGCTGGAGAGACTGTTTATGATTTATGGGGATTATAAAAAATGAGTGAGTTGATTTTTATCATTATAGGCTGGATGTTTACACACATCTGTGTTCAAACAGCTTATAAAAGTAAAAATAGGTCCCCTTTAATATTAAAAGATGTCATCATTTTTCTTGAGCATATATGTAAGTTTACTACCTGTATATACACCGATCATTATGACACTGACAGGTGAAGTGAATAACACTGATCATCTCTTCATTAGTGGGTGGATATATTAGGCAGCAAGTGAACATTTTGTCTTCAAAGTTGATGTTAGAAGCAGGAAAAATGGGCAAGCATAAGGATTTGAGCGAGTTTGACAAGAGCCAAACTGTGACAGCTAGATGACTGGGTCAGAGCATCTCCAAAACTGCAGCTCTTGTGGGGTGTTCCCGGTCTGCAGTGGTCAGTATCTATCAAAAGTGGTCCAAGGAAGGAACAGTGGTGAACAGGGTCATGGGCGGCCGAGACTCATTGAAGGCTGGCCCGTGTGGTCTGATCCAACAGACGAGCTCCTGTAGCTCAAACTGCTCCAGAAGTTAATGCTGGTTCTGATAGAAAGGTGTCAGAATACACACGTATGGAGCTGCATAGCTGCAGACCAGTCAGGGTGCCCATGCTGACCCCTGTCCACCGCCGAAAGAGCCAACAGTGACACGAGAGCATCAGAACTGGACCACGGAGCAATGGAAGAAGGTGGCCTGGTCTGATGAATCACGTTTTCTTCTACATCACGTGGATGGCCGGGTGCGTGTGCGTCTCTTACCTGGGGAACACATGGCACCAGGATGCATTATGGGAAGAAGGCGAGCCGGCGGAGGCAGTGTGATGCTTTGGGCAATGTTCTGCTGGGAAACCTTGGGTCCTGCCATCCATGTGGATGTTACTGTGACACGTACCACCTACCTAAGCATTGTTCAGACCATGAACAGCCTTTCATGGAAACGGTATTCCCTGGTGTCTGTGGCTCTTTCAGCAGGATGATGCTCCTGACACAAAGCAGAAATGGTTCAGGAATGACTTGGCCTCCAAATTCCCCAGATCTCAATCCAATCGAGCATCTGTGGGATCTGCTGCATTTTCACTTGCTGAGTAAACCTAAAATAATGTGAAAACTTTCAGACCTTTTTGATGCTTTGATGCATGACATGTAAAGGTTTGAGCTGAAGCGTTTAGTGGTTAATGACTCTCACGGTCTGCTTCAGGAGATTTGAGAGCTTCCAGAAATGCAAATTTTCAATGTGTTCATGACAAATCAATCAAAATGACTGTAAACCGAAATTTCATAATGTTCCCACACTCAGATCATCAGTTCTCAAAACACACTGATGTTTCCAAGAAAATTATTGAGATGGTGACAGTAAATCTGCAATAATGAAGTTAATTAGTGCTGAATATGCAGTGAGGTCTGGAGGTTCATGTACATCAGTGAGAGAATCACACTGAACACGTACCGCTGCTTTAACTGTGTGTGTGTGTGTGTGTGTGTGTGGGTGGCCTTTGATCTGCTCTGATACACTCAAACACGCTTCCCACAGCGTGTCACAGCAGAGGTCATGTGGTGTCTGCTGCTCGCTGCCTTTCAGGAGTGTGTGTGTGTGTGTGTGTGTGTGTGTGTGTGTGTGTGTGTGTGTGTGAAGGGTCTTCAGCTCAGTCGAGCAGCTGTGTCTGTCAGAGTTTCCAGCGTTGAGCTGCAGTCATCATGCGGTCGCTCCGAAGGGACTTCAGTCCGTCTCCACAGAGGAACCTGCGCAGCTGCTTCTTCGGCCCCGGGGTCTTTGCTCATTTCCTGTGGGAACTGCGGTGGCCTTAGATGTCCTCCACCATATTTGATCATTTTTGTGTGTTATCTGATCATTATTCAGCACCCTGTATAAGTGTGTGTTGTTTATTTGTTGTGTGTGAAACTGAACAAAAGACAGTCCAAACAAATACTGACCGACTTCAGCAAATTTAGCAACAGAAATGGTCCAGTTTAAATAGAAAATGTGAACTGAATGTAAAGCTTCTATTGAAGTCACCATGAAATCAAAATTGACAACTCTTGGTTTTTATGTAATATTGCTGCATTTATTGTAAATGATTTATCAGTGACATCATCATTACTGTGTTAAATTCATGTTCCTCATGATCTTGAATCAGAATATCTTCCTCTTGCAGCATCTCTTCTCTTCCAATCCACCAATACCAAACCACAACCATCCAATCAATTCCCCACAGACAAAATCAAGCCCCGCCCTACATTTGTTCTTGTTTGTGAAGCGTTTCACTCGGATATACGACACGATAGAGAAGAAAAGATGATCTATCTATCTACACTGAAAAAAATGGTGTAGGAAAAGAGCAATGATATATCAAGATGAAAGGCGCACTTTGGTTTTCAGGTGTGATAAGTGATTCTGCTCACTCACAGAATCAGACAATGCTGTTTTTATGCTACACATTTCCAATTATCCTATGAATTATGATACAGTCACTGGTGTCAAAAGTATTCACATTCAATACTCAAGTAGAAGTATAGATACTAGGGTTTAAAAATACTTCTGTAGAAGTTGAAGTATCAACTCAAGCTTTTTACTCAAGTAAAAGTGTAAAAGTACTGGTTTCAAAACTACTTAAAGTATAAAAGTAAAAGTAATGTAAGGGAAAAAAATGCCATTAAGGACAAAAGCTTAGGCCGCGCCACAGGGGTCTATTGTGCACTCCACCTCCTCAAAATGTCATCAATAACCTTTAGTGGAATGTAAATGTACATCCTAACTTAACTGCAGGAATCTGTGAGGGCAGCAGACAAGAAAAATGCAGGTAGTTTTGGTGTACCCAGGGCAGGCTTAACAATCAGGGCTTGATATTAACACCCGCCAACCCGCCAAATGCAGGTAGTTTTCAGCTGTTTCAGTTCACACCGCACTCGTCTGTTGGAGTTTGTTGGATAGGTGTGATAACCCTGTTGGCGTTGGTCAGAGTCTGTTTTTACCAGACTGAACATGTTTAATCTGAGTTTGTTTGGTCGTCTGAGCATCCAACAAACGGCAACAAACTCTCTGTGCATTCCAAATGGGATATATCGCCCTCAGAGCACTTCGGAGTGAAAACAATCATGGCCGCCACATTGAAGGGTTGTTCCAAACCGAAGTGTTCAAAACTGGCCACTTTAAAGGGCCCTTCGGAATGAAGGATTTCGAAGGGTACAACTGATGGACACTTCGGGCCCCCATAATCCTTTGCACAGGGAAGTTGTTTGACGACACAGAATGGGTACAGGAGGCTCGAAGCTCAATTTTACCTATAAATGTATGTATAGTATTTTTCTATACTACTGTAATATTTATACGAGTTAGATTTAGTACATTATTATGGTCAAAACGACATTGTACTTCAACAAAAATACTTTACAGCTCCCTTTTATCAGTCCATTCAAATGTTTCAAATACATAGACACAATATACATTATGGTGCGATAAACCAAAAATAAATAAATAAACTAACGTTAAACAAAGGGCGCAGCTTGCGCAATCTATCCTCCTTGATTGTCTTAAGATGACGCAGAAGTGCGTTCCAAAAAAGGAGTATTTTTGACCTCTACACCCTTCATCCCTTCGAAGCTCTCACTCCGGAGGGTAAACACTTTGAAGGGATTAGGGCATAGGGATGAGCCCTTCCGAATGGAACGCAGAGCCTCATGTAATCTGACCTGGCCACGAACCGTTGCCATGACGATGAGGCAAGTCCCCTGCAAAGACAGCTGTTTGATCGCGCCCGCGCCTCACGCGCACACAACAAAGCACTGGAAACGTGACATCGCAGCTTGTTCGTTATAAAAAAAAAATAAAATACAGTTAAAAAAAAAAAAAAAAACATATAAAAGGTACAATAGTCCGTAGTGCAATCCGTGCCATTCAGCAAGAGCACTGCTCCACTTCACCGAAAGAGAGAGGTATTATAACACCATGAGAGCAACGCAGGTTTACCTTCAGTTTCGTTTTAAATTAATTTATTTTGGCTTGTTTAGCTACATGGTTGTACATGACTATGGGTCACATAAATAAAAAGGGTCGCGCTAAAAAATAAAGTTTAAAAACCGGTGTATACGCTAATTTATTCAAACGTCTCTCTACCGAACTACCTATCTTAATTTGCAGAGGACGAAGAGAAAGCACCCGTTTGATAGCCTAAATGAGCCAGTAGTAGAGAAATAATAACTTAGAAAGAACCAAGAAATAATCTTTTTTGAGTATCGATCGACCCCCAACACTGTCATCCTTGCTGGAGTGTGACGTGATTTGTGACATGTGCAGGTGTGATGGATCGCGTACAAACCAATAGGGTGTCAGAATGGTAACGTATGTTTATTCTCATCTAACCACAATCAAATTCACTCTATCCGGATGGCACGATTTATCTGGATAGTTGTTGTTTTTGTTTTGTTTTTTCAAGTCGGAATGAAAACAAGCCGAAATGAAATAGGAGTAACGAGGCTATTTTTAAAATGTAAGGAGTAGAAAGTACAGATAATTGCGTGAAAATGTAAGGAGTAGAAGTAAAAAGTCGTCTGAAAAATAATTACTCCAGTAAAGTATAGATACCCGAAATTTCTACTTAAGTAAGGTAACGAAGTATTTGTACTTCGTTACTTACAGTTTTGTTGAGCAATTATTTTAATGCGGATCCGAGCGTGATTACGTGTTTATTAAAGGGTTAGTTCCACACCCGTAAGACCTTCGTTCATCTTCAGAACACAAATTAAGATATTTTTGATGAAATCCGAGACTCGTCCATAGACAGCAATATAATCAACACTTTCAAGGTCCAGAAAGGTACTAAAGACATCGTTAAAACAGTCATGTGACTGCAGTGGTTCAACCTTAATGTTATGAAGAGACGAGAATACTTTTTGTGCGCAAAAACAAAACAAAAATAACCATTTTATTCAACAATCTCTTCTCTTCTCTGTCATTATCTTACGCAGGTAATGCAGCGAAGCTTCCGTGTTTTCGTCCGAATACCGGCTCAGTATTGGCCAAAGCTGATCACATGATCAGCACAATGCATGCATGTGATGCTGATGCAGCAGCTGACTAATACTGAGTCGGCGTTCTGATGATGAACCAGGAAGCGCTGGACGTAAACAATGTATGAGAATGACATGTCTTTAGTACCTTTCTGGACCTTGAAAGTGTTGATTATATTGCTGTCTATAGACGAGTCTCGGATTTCATCAAAAATATCTTAATTTGTGTTCTGAATATGAATGAAGGACTTACGGGTGTGCATCGACATGAGGGAGAGTAAATAATGACAGAATTTCATTTTTGGGTGAACTAACCCTTTAACGATCCGCGCCAGAGCCGAAACAAATGATCCAGTTGTGAAAACGCAAGGATTCGATTTAGATTTAGATATAGTTAAAAATCGGGCAGTTGACAACAGCAATAATTTGTAAAAAAACAAAAAAAAACAAAAAACAAAAAAAACATGAAAATGTTTATGTAGTTAAAACTGGCAAAATCGGGATTTTTCAGAAACGAGCTTCTTTTTTTACATTCTGCGGTTTATATTTGATCTCGATGTGATTATAAACGCGTCTGAATCTGAACAGAAAGATTCGAACCTGTGACGCCAGTTGAATCTTACGCCCCCTCCTCCTCCCTCTCTCCCTCTCTCTCTCTCTCTCTCTCTCTCAGTCCGTCTCTGGTTCATTAGAGATCATGTCAGGATGGGAGGATGAAGATGATGATGGCTCTCTGGGTTTCTCTCAGCGTCTCTTCTTCATCATCATCACTGAAGACTGAAAGAGGATGAAGAACGAATGAATGAATGAACGCGCTGTCTGGTATGTGTCGTATTTCCTCTTTCATCGCTGTAATGGCAGTTTCTTCGTGTTTCTTCGTGTTTCTAACTGAATGAGGGCTTACGTAAGGGTTGAGCGAGCGCTCGGTAATCTAAGAACCAACATCTTCATCATCATCATCATCGTCGTCGTCGTCTTCCTCGCGGAGCAGCAACAGTGAAGAACAGACCAGAAATATCTTTGCTTTTGCTCGAGCATCACGACATACGCGTGAATCTGCGGGGAAATGCATCTCGTGCTCATCTTTAATGTTCATCATCTGGTTCGGATTGAGTGGGTTCTGGTGCCTCTCAGATCTACACCGTCTCCATGGAGACCCGCTCGTTCAGAAGCGCGCGAGTGAAACCTTAAAATCCCGGCGCGAGGTGCGATCTCTCTCTCTCTCTCTCTCTCTCTCTCTCTAACTAACGTGTTTTTGGGCTTCAGTTGTTTATCAGACGGTGTAATTACAGACTTTAGTTTCATAAGGCTCTGGTTGTTGCATAACTTTTGATGCACAAGAAACTTTATTTCAGCTTCAGCACCATGGAGAGCTCTGGCCTCGTGTCAACCTTTACCATTAGTCGAGCCTCAGGAAGTGACGTTTCTCAGCTCTCCCAGATCGTTTAATAACATGCATAAGCTCAGTTCATCTCCTGGTTGCGATCATAGGCCGTACGTTATCTTCACAAATCGAATTATTCCATGCAGTCCACGAACATGCCATGGGATTTGATTGTGACGCCTACGCAAGCGTCTCTTGACCTGCAGGTTTGCAGACCTCAAGCGTTTTCCATGTTTAAAGTCACAGTTTGGCAGGTTAAACGAATGCGATCGGGTTCTGGAGGCGATCTAGAACGCCGCCACTTCTCTTGGCACATCGAGCATCTGCCATTGTGAGCGGCTGAGGGATTGAGCTGTGTGTTGCCATGGCGATGATGGCTGCCTGGCTCATGTTTCCCAGTGAAAGAGGAAAATTTCCCCTCTGCCAAACACAGGAAACGTGGTCAAACTGTCCATGCCACCAGAACAAAAGACCAGAAACGCTGAAGGTTAATGACTGGAAACACATGAGTGAATCTGTGTTTCTGCTCATGTTAATCCTGTATGCAACATTCTGTGCTTTTACTTCATTTCTGACACTGACTTTTTTGTATGATGGGATGAGCTGCAAAAATCACGACATTTTCACTTTCAATCTGGATCTCTTTTATATTTGGAAATCAATCTCCGTTGGGTCTGATTCTGACTCGACGTTCCTCGTGATTATGACCGGAGAAAACATGATCACATGATCATTCTGAAGTCCGGAGGAGTTTTGATATCAACACAACAGTAAAATTATGATATCACACTATGTTATTATGAAATTTGATGAAGATCAGGATAGAGTCACACACACACTCACTTATATTGTGACTTCAGGTCAGGTTAGACTTTTTATTATTAATGTTGTTATTATTATTTTCATTCTAACTGGTTCTCGTCATATTTGCACTTTAGATTACTCTTGGAGTGAATCATAAATAATTAGAGGATTAGTTCACTTCTGAATTCAAATGTCCTGATAATTTACTCTCCTCCATGTCATCCAAGATGTTCATGTCTTTCTTTCTTCAGTGGAAAAGAAATGAAGGAAAACATTCCAGGATTTTTCTCCATATAGTGGACTTCACTGGGGTTCAACGGGTTGAAGGTCCAAATGTCAGTTTCAGTGCAGCTTCAAAGAGCTCTACATGATCCCAGACGAGGAATAAGAGTCTCATCTAGAGAAACCACAACCACTTTTTAACCACAAATGCTCGTCTTCCGCCTACGTCACGCGTGATCTTTCCAACATGATTACGTCATGCGTGGAGCATCACAGAGCAGTGCAAGATGAGCATTTGTGGTTAAAAAGTATATAATGTTTATTTTTTCTAGAAAATGTCCGATGGTTTCTCTAGATTAGACTCTTATTCCTCGTCTGGGATCATGTAGAGCTCTTTGAAGCTGCACTGAAACTGACATTTGGACCTTCAACCCGTTGAACCCCAGTGAAGTCCACTATATGGAGAAAAATCCTGGAATGTTTTCCTTCATTTCTTTTCCACTGAAGAAAGAAAGACATGAACATCTTGGATGACATGGAGGAGAGTAAATTATCAGGACATTTAAATTCTGAAGTGAACTAACTGCAATCGTGAAAACGTATCATATTAAGCGTTATGATATCATATTCACACTTGTGATGTGATCGTCTCTAGATTTAGTCGACTCTCGTAAACTCTCGCTGTGAGTTTTGTGTTTTTATTGGCACGGCCGCGGATCTCCTGCTTCAGCGACACGAGCCCCGCGAGACTGAAGGAATATGAAATATTGAACATGGCCTGTGCTCGCAGTGACCTACTGAGAGTGAGCGAGCTGCTTATCAATGCCAGAAATAGACCTCATGTTCAGAGAATCAGAGGCTCTGCGCTTCTCAAGCATCACGCTCTCGTCACCCGATGTTCTCTGTGGTTCTTTGTGCTGAGTCGGGCGGCGTATGAATTACCCAGCGTCCCTCAGCGCTGCCAGGTGAGCTCTGTGTGTGTTCAGGTGTGGGTGTGTGTGTTTGCACAGCGATTACGGCCGGCGTTCGACAAACACCTCTGGGAGGAGAGCAGGCTCAGTTCTGCTGTCCAGAGTGACATCATTACGCAGCCATTCTTCATCAGCGGGTCTCCGTCTGTTCTGTTGACTCAAAGGTCAGAGGTCACAGCCTGCGAGCAGCTGAATGTCACACTGAAGCTGAACGCCTGTTGCTGTAGATCTGTGAGGGGAATGATGCTGGTTTGGGTTGGTTTAACTCATGATGCGTTCAGTTAACCGTGTGATTACAGCCGTTGATTCTGGTGTCAGTTTGTGTGTGACCCGTCTCTGTTGAAGTGTTCTTCTGTTTTCATTGCTTATCGGTTTGGAAGCATGACGACGATGTTGATCTCTATATTGTTGGTCTTCCATTGCAAAAAATGATGATCAAACTGTGTTTATACAGCCATCCAGGGCCGTAACCACCACAGACACCGAGAGGAACACAAATTCACCACAACAATGAGAAATGGACAAATTCTCCCCCCAGTGTTTGATATTCTTCACGCTGCTCTGCTGAACTCCATTTGTCATGAAACTGCTGAGACACAAAGTTTTGAGGATCCAAATGTAGTGATATTTTAAAGGGGTGTTTGATTATGATTTGACTTTTTTGACTTTAGTTAGTGTGTAATGTTGCTGTTTGATCATAAACAACATCTGCAAAGTTACGACGCTCAAAGTTCAATGCAAAGAGATATTTTCTTTTACAGAAATCGCTTTTTAAACGGCTGGTAGGGACTACAACGAGCTTCTTCCTGGGTTGGTGACATCACAAACCCTGAAATTTACATAAACCCCGCCCCCGAGAACACTCAACAAAGGGGGCGGGGCCATGTTGGGCTGCTTTAGAGAAGAGGAAGAGTTGTTGTAGTAGAGTGTTGTTGTCATGCCGTCATTTTACGCCGGACTGCTTCACAAACGAGGCTCAATTCAACACAAAAGATGAACATGACGGCACATGCTAGTGGATGAGTTGAATCAACTCCACAGCAACTACATCAATTTATCCACTAACCATTCAGAAACGTCTAAAAGTTGTAACTTCTTCCTGAGTCTCTCCATCAGTGTCGACTCCGGTTTGAACAATGTAAGGCTGAACACTTTCGTCATTTTGGCTGCGTGAGATTCTCCAGCTTTGTTGTTGTTGAGCTGTTAAAGCTCCGCCCTCTTCTGGAAAGGGGGCGGGAGCAGCAGCTCATTTGCATTTAAAGGGACACACACAAAAACGGCGTGTTTTTGCTCACACCCAAATAGGGGCGAATTTGACAAGCTATAATAAATGATCTGTGGGGGATTTTGAGCTGAAACTTCACACACACATTCTGGAGACACCAGAGACTGATATTACATCTGTGAAAGGAGCATAATAGGGATTAGTTTTAAAGGGTAATGCAAAAACATAATCCAAAACAGGCAAGATGTCACATGCAAACAATCCAAACAGAGACCAGGCAGGAAACTCAAGCAAAAAGGAAATCCAAAACCATAAAACAGATGATCAAAGGATTGCTCAGAAATGCAGTTATGACACATACAAGACTTCGCGACGAGTGAATGAACAGACGGGGTTTAAATAGGCAGATTTAACAACATGATGAGACACAGGTGGATGTAATCAGGCATAATGAGTCCAGGCAATGGGTTGTGGGAAATGTAGTCCATGGTGAGATAACAAGACAGAAGGAGTGCCCTCTGGTGGAAATCAAGCGCTCTGCGACTGGTGATCGTAACACCATTGTGCTCCGCTCTGTTTGATGTTAGGATGACAAACAGTTTTAAAAGTTATGCTTGTCTGCCTCCTCATCATTGCAAAATGATTGAGATGAGCAATCGAATCAAAGAAGGCGGGGCTTATGTAACACATTCGTTTTTGCAGTGAAATATTTGAAACCTGTTCTAGGATAGAAATGTTCAACGACCGACAGTTATACCCAGTGATACAAACATCTCACCAATTTCACCATTTTGAATGGAAAATATGCTATTATTTACATGATTCGTGTAATTCATAATGGTGTGCGTAATGCGTCTGATTACATGACGTTAACTGACCACATAACGCACTATATTGCAGCTGTATAAGAAAAATATCCCTCCGTCCTGTAGATGATGGTTGACGTGTCGTAGTTGACATGTTTCCATCTCTGATGTGTGTGTGATCATGTGTTGAGCTGAGACGGAGATCAGACGGTGATTTTCTCTGAAGCTACTTTTGGACTCAATCAATATGTGCCGGCACACGCGTGTTGATCCTCTCCAGCTCTCAGGAGGAACACGGACACGTTCACACCTCGTCCAAGTCTCCGAGGGCCGCCAGAACTACAGCTGCTCTCCCGTCTGAACGTCTGTCTGTCTCTCTGTCCATCTATCTATCTATCTATCTATCTATCTGTCTGTCCATCTATCTATCTATCTATCTATCTATCCATCTATCTATCTATCTGTCTGTCTGTCTGTCTATGGTAATGTGTTCATTGTCTCTCTGCATCAGTCTTTGTCTCCTCAATGGTTTCATGAATATGAGTGTCTCTCAGTTTTTGTTCAATGTTATTTATGTCGTGTCCATTTGGCCGTCCGCTGACACAAAGCGTGCAGTTTATTCTCTGAATAAATATGAGCGGATCTGAATGAGGCGTTAAAGCACACATGAGGGACATGTGTGTGTGTGTGTGTGTGTGTGTGTGTGTGCTGTTAATTTTCTCTCCCTGTGGGTTGTAAAGCAGGTTGTCCAGCTTGCTAATGGATCGATCATTGCTGAGAGAGAGACAGGCAGAGAGAGAGAGACAGATGCACAGATGGGTTTGTTTTATCAGGTTCATATAATCTTGTCATGGTTCTGTTCTGACACACCTGTACGTCTGCGAATCCTTTCATCCTGAGCAGGTGCTGGTGGATTCAGAGCCGTAACGCGTCTGCTTTTCTCTCGCAGTGACAGTCAGATCAGACGAGAGCGAGACAGGAAATACACACGTGTAGAGCGATGAACATGACTCAACACGGGACAGACAGGCAGCGCTGGGCTCAGGTGACGGCCGTTAGAGAGAGAGTTAATTAATCACATCAGTAAATGTTTACACATCTGTGACACACACACACACACACACACACACTGGATTCTCTTTTCTCAAGCGATCTGGAAAATTCTCAGGAAAAACTGTGTCATTTGTGCCTGAACATTTCCAAACAATATATATTCTTATCGTTGAAGGTTATGGCGGGTTAATAATCACATCAGACCCTCGTGTTAGAGGTCTCCAGTGGCCAATAGAGCACAACACTTGAGTCTGGAAGATAAAATCCCATTCATTTTCTCCATAGGAGAATTGATTTTTAATTATAACTTCTAAACTGTTGAACACAGCCCGACTGTGAGCGACGAGGATTTTAATCGGTGTTATATGTGTCTGTTGAAGCCATAAGTCTGCATTATTTCAACTTGCTGGAAAATAATTGTCCAACAGCAGAATTTCTGGTGAAAAACTACATTACCCATAATTCTGCAGAGAAATCTCCACTAATCCGAGAATCACGACAAGCAAATTGTTCCGAAAGAACATCAACTCCCATGATGCACTGTGAATGACATAGAGTCAGTCTCCATTTGCTCTCAATGTACGTATTATATATTTTATGTTTATTGCAGTATTATTATGTTTATTATGCGTGGAAATATTTGTTTCTATATATATAACTAACTTCTTTAAATCAATAGTTTTATATTTCTCCATTGTTTTAAAGGGGTCCTATTATGCTCCTTTTCAAGATGTAATATCAGTCTCTGGTGTCTCCAGAATGTGTGTGTGAAGTTTCAGCTCAAAATCCCCCACAGATCATTTATTATAGCTTGTCAAATTTGCCCCTATTTGGGTGTGAGCAAAAACACGCCGTTTTTGTGTGTGTCCCTTTAAATGCAAATGAGCTGCTGCTCCCGCCCCCTTTCCAGAAGAGGGCGGAGCTTTAACAGCTCAACAACAACAAAGCTGGAGAATCTCACGCAGCCAAAATGATTAAAGTGTTCAGCCTTACATTGTTCAAACCGGAGTCGACACTGATGGAGAGACTCAGGAAGAAGTTACAACTTTTAGACGTTTCTGAATGGTTAGTGGATAAATTGATGTAGTTGCTGTGGAGTTGATTCAACTCATCCACTAGCATGTGCCGTCATGTTCATCTTTTGTGTTGAATTGACCCTCGTTTGTGAAGCAGTCTGGCGTAAAATGACGGCATGACAACAACACTCTACTACAACAACTCTTCCTCTTCTCTAAAGCAGACCAACATGGCCCCGCCCCCTTTGTTGTGTGTTCTCGGGGGTGGAGTTTATGTAAATTTTAGGGTTTGTGATGTCACTAACCCAGGAAGAAGCTCATTGTAGTCCCTACCAGCCGTTTCTGTAAAAGAAAATATCTCTCTTTGCATTGAACTTTGAGTGTCGTAACTTCACAGATGTTGTTTATGATCAAACAGCAACATTACACACTAACTAAAGTTAAAAAAGTCAAATCATAATCAAACACCCCTTTAATTTGATAATGTCATTTGCAATGCTTCATGGCAATGTAGTTCTTTCCCATACTAAATCTGTTAAGTTTACAGTCTTGTACCTTTGTCTTTTTGTCAGGTTTTCAAATTACCAAGTACAGTTCAGTCTGCCTGATACGAGTCATTTAAATGAAAATGAAAAATTTAATTTATCAAAGCTTTTTTATATATATAAATTAGTTACTAATAATCCCTTGTTTGATGCATGAATTATGTAAAATAGAAACAAAAGCAATAAAATAATCCAATAATATTGATTCACTGTAATAATGTTTTTCTCCAGAATGAAGCTGATGAGAGTCATAGCAGAAGATGCTTATCGCCATTTTATGAGCTGTTGTTTTTAAACTTAGACTGCAAATGTGTGATGTTATGATTTCAATTAAAACAAAGCTTACTGTAGAATTCAGTGTTTATTCTAAATAATAAAATAAAATCACTGGTAATGAACAGAGATATGCTGAGATTGAGATGAGAAATAAATATTTCAAAATAAAAAGAATGGAACTGAATTTAGCTGTTGTTAAAGCGTTATATTAGTCCCGGTGAGAGTCGTGGACACACAGACGGCACTCTTCCTGAGAATCATCACCGGGTGTTTATGGTGTTTCACACTCACTGGATCTGTGAGGTCAGAGTTCGGCTCATCTGGTGTCGTTCAGTGCGTGTCAAGCTTCCAAATGCTTCAGGAACGCTGGTGTGAAGGTGGAATCAAACAATCGAAGCGAGCGTGAAACATCCCGCAGATCGCAGACTGCGTCTTTACTGCAGTGTTGGTTCGTTCCTCTTCAGTGCAGTTTGGTTTCTCGGTATTGTTCTCCTGTAGTTCTCCTGATACAGTGGATATAGTTTTAGCCTGTGATGAGAAACAGTCCAGTCTGTGCGCCTTATTTGTGACGGTTCTTTCAACTGACACTGTTGCTGTGTCCATATTCTCTCCTTTGCATACTGTTCCCTATATAGTGAACAACATGGAGAATGATTTTGCAGCTCATGTCTTTAATGTGCATGTATATTAGAGGTGAGGATTGATCAGTGACTTTCAGCCAGTAGTGTCTGAATGTAAGTCATTGAATCATTCATTCAACTGATTCATTTAAAAACTTTGATTCAAAAACTGAGTCTTTATGAGTGAGTCACTGAATCAGTAGGTGTGTTTGACTTGAAGCGGCGCAGAGCGATCGGCGTATGACATCGGTGTACAGCGAGAGCGATTCGAAAGCATACGGAGCGTCTGTTCTTTAATCACTCTTGTGGTACTTTGATGTCATACACCGATCGCTCTGCGCAGCGCCGCTTCAAGTCAAACACACCTATTCATTCAGCTGATTTGTTTAAAAACACTGATTCATTAGGAACTAAACACATGACTCTCGTAATAAGTGAGTAACTGAATAATTGGTTCAACAAAGTCATTCAAAACATTGAGCAATTTGAAACTAAATGACTGTATGAGTGAGTCACTGCATCATTCTTTCAGCCGATTTGTTCAAAAACTCTGATTTATATGGAACTAAACGCATGATGTAAGTGACTCACTGAATCATTCTGCTGATTCTTTCGGAAACATTGATTCAGTAACACCATTATTGTGTGCCGTTCAGAAACATGGGATGGTTAATTCTGCTTTGAACTATTTTCATTGGCTGAGCAAAAACTGTAAGTTGCAATATTGTGTCAAAATGTAAGTTACTCAAAATTCTTTATTTGTTGAACAGTTGTATTTAAATTTGCCCAAGAATGCTTTTTCACAAGATGTAATATAAGTCTAAGGTGTCTCCTGAATGTGTCTGTGAAGTTTCAGCTCAAAATACCCCATAGATTTTTTTAAATTAATTTTTTTAACTGCCTATTTTGGGGCATCATTAACTATACACTGATTTTGGCAGCGCGCCACCCCTTTAATTCGCCTGCTTCCTGCCACACAAGCTCTCGACTATATTACAGCACATTTACAAAGTTCACACAGCTAATATAACCCTCAAATGGATCTTTACAAGATGTTCGTCATGCATGCTGTATGCATGCTTCGAATTATGTGAGTAAAGTATTTATTTTGATGTTTACATTGATTCTGAATGAGTTTGAGGCTGTGCTCTGTGGCTAACGGCTAATGCTACACCGTTGGAGAGATTTATAAAGAATGAAGATGTGTTTATGAATTATACAGACTGCACATGTTTAAAAATGAAAATAGCGACGGCTCTTGTCTCCGTGAATACAGTAAGAAAGGATGGTAACTTTAACCACATTTAACAGTACATTAGCAACATGCTAACGAAACATTTAGAAAGACAATTTACAAATATCACTAAAAATATCATGATATCATGGATCATGTCAGTTATTATTGCTCCATCTGCCATTTTTTGCTGTTGTTCTTGCTTGCTTACCTAGTCTGATGATTCAGCTGTGCACAGATCCAGATGTTAATAATGGCTGCCCTTGTCTAATGCCTTGAACATGAGCTGGCATATATGCAAATATTGGGGGTCATACATATTAATGATCCCGACTGTTACGTAACAGTTGGTGTTATGTTGAGATCTGCGTGTTTTCCGGAAGTCTTTTTAACAAATGAGATTTACATAAGAAGGAGGAAACAATGGGGTTTGAAACTCAACGTATGTCTTTTCCATGTACTGAACTCTTGTTATTCAACTATGCCGAGGTAAATTCAAATTTTGATTCTAGGGCACCTTTAAAGAACTAGTTCACCATAAAATGATCATCATTTACTCATCCTCATGTCATTTCAAACACGTATGACATTCGTTCTTCTGTGGAACACAAAAGAAGATATTGTGAAGAAAACATTGGACCTCACTGGCTTTCACTGTATGAAAAAATATCTTCTTTTGTGTTTCACAGAGGAAAGAAAGTCATACGGGTTTGTGTTATATGAGGGCAATAAATGATGACAGAATGATCATTTTTGGATGAACTGTCCCTTTGAAGCAATATTTGCTTTAAATGCTTGTCATATTGCTTAAAATCAGTTCTGATGTATTTAAGTGTGTTTCCTGAAGCTCTTCTGTGTGTGTGTGTGTGAGTGTGTGTGTGTGAGTGTGTGAGTGTGAGTGTGTGTGTCAGTAATGTGTGTCTGCTCAAGGCGAAGCACGTGACCTGAAGTGACATGAATTGACAGACAGCGTCCCTCCAGAAGCATTTCCCGTTTCCTCCTAAACGCTCTGTCACTGGAGATCAGACTCCCGTCCTGACGGATCTTTACTGAGCGTCTCCTGGTGTCTCTTTATTTCATTCACATCTGTTAAGTGTCTCCGTCGCCTCCAGTCCAGCTGCTTCAGTCCGCAGGTCACTCACTGATCACCTGATCAATGGTCTCATTAGTGAGACGCTGAACTGCACCTGCTCGTCACCATGGTGATGCTGACACACTCCACCTTTACCTGTTCTGAAGAAAAGTGACGCCAGGGCACTGAGGGTGGTTGCTAGGGTGTTGCTATGTGTTTGGTAGGGTTCCTGTCTGGTGTGAAGATTCCCCTCAAGTCTGTGATCTTCTGACATCATCTCAGTGCACTCATTCCATCTTTGTTGAATTTTAATATTGAATTTTGATAGTCATGAAATAAGCAGAATAGATAGAAGTATTCTCTCAGTGCATTATGGGCCATTAAAATCACCGCCCCACCTATTCTGTTCTATTCTATTTTATTCTAGAGTGTAATTAAATAAAAAAAAAACATTTTTTTAAATAAAGTAGGCGCAAGTTCTCCATGTGATCTGGATACGGCCCAGATCCGGCTGACTGCAGTAACCTCAGGTTAAACAGAGAAACTAATATTAGCGTAGATGCATTCTTCTTCTGATGTAACGAGTACATCTGGTGTTATAGGAAGTGTTCCCGGTTCCGGCTGACCTAATTTATGCAGCCTAACAATTTGCATGAATTGAATTATAGAAGTAGATAATGTGTTATGTGTATGCCAGGTTAAAGAGATGCGTTTTTAGTCTAGATTTAACTGACAGAGTGTGTCTGCATCCCGAACAATGCTAGGAAGATTGTTCCAGAGTTTAGGTGCCAAACAGGAGAAGGATCTGCCGCCTGTGGTTGATTTTGATATTCTGGGTATTATCAGCTGGCCTGAATTCTGAGATCGCAATAAACGTGAAGGACTATAATGCATTAAGAGCTCACTCAGGTACTGGGGGGCTAAACCATTTAGTGCTTTGTAAGTAATTAGCAAGATTTTAAAATCTATACGATGTTTAACAGGAAGCCAATGCAGTGATGACAGAACTGGCCTAATATGGTCATACTTCCTAGTTCTACCAGAAAGACTCGGGAAGCAAAGAAACGTTTGAATACGATTTATTCAACAGTATGAATGTAAATATCAATGATAATGATAAAGTTCTTTGGCGTAGGCCCCGTCCATAGTACAATCCGGAGGGTAGCAGACGTTTGCCGATCCTGCCTTAAGATGATGTATGGACAGGGACTGACCTGGTGGTGGTGGGGAGGATGGGGGTGAACGCCGGCGATGGTATCTGCGAACACAATAGTGGGTGGGAACAGAACTTATATACTCAGGTGGCGTGTGATGATTGGTTAGATAATGAGCAATGATGTGCATTAGAGTCTTCCGGGTAGAACTTCCGCTAAACGCTCCCATTTCTAGTAAGAACTCTAGCTGCTGCATTTTGTACGAGCTGTAGTTTATTTATCAAGCGGGAGGAACAACCACCCAGTAGAGCGTTACAGTAATCTAGCCTTGAGGTCATGAACGCATGAACTAACTGTTCTGCATTCTTCATTGAGAGCATATGTCGTAGTTTAGATATATTTTTAAGATGGAAGAATGCAGTTTTGCAGATGCTAGTAACATGGCCTTCAAATGAAAGATTGGTATCAAAGAGAGTGTGTGTGTGTGTGAGTGTGTGTTTGATGCATTGCCAATTGAATTACCTGTCTGTCTGTCATCTGTTGCTGTTAGTGACTGACGACACCAGAATTAGTCTTCAGAGACTGTCCGTCTTTCTGCCTGTGTGTCTGTTTTTCTGTTTCTGAAGGTAGATGTATATTGATGTAAAGACAAAAATGTCATTCGAAAATGAAAAGATATTCATAAAACAGCTTTTTGTTATTTGGCATATTACATTCAGAACACACACACATGATGATATGTCAAGTCAAGTCAAGTCACCTTTATTTATATAGCGCTTTTTACAATGCAGATTGTGTCAAAGCAGCTTTACATTGATAACTGGTACATAATTTTTGCTCTTCAAGAATAGTGTCAAAGCAGGCAGATCAAAGCACTGTTGAATAAATGTCAAAAATACTGTTGAGTATCAAATGTCAGTCAAATGTCAAGTGTCCCCAACTAAGCAAGCCAAAGGCGACAGCGGCAAGGAACCCAAACTCCATCAGGTGACATCAGGTGGCAAATAGGTGTTAAAATGGAGAAAAAAACCTTGGGAGAAACCAGGCTTAGTCGGGGGCCAGTTCTCCTCTGGCGAACAGTGCTTTGTTACGACTCAGGTTGCTATCATAAATCTGATAGGATCGCAACAATCAAAGTATTTATTTCAGTTCCATCCAGTTGAGGATCGTATTCATCACGCCGGTATGAACGGTTATTGAGGAGCTGTGGCACTGGCTGTCGTGTCGATGAGGCCTTCTCAATGGATGATCTAGTCGACTCGATCTCTGCTGATACTTCAGGGCTGCGTTGTGGTCGTGTCAAGGCGCAGGTCCTCGGTCTCATCTAGATACGGCCTGGATCCGGTTGACTACGGTAAACCTCAGGATAAACAGAAAGACTAATATTAGCGTAGATGCCATTCTTCTTCTGATGTAACGAGTACATCTGGTGTTATAGGAAGTGTTCCCGGTTCCGGCTGACCTACTTTACGCAGCCTAATAATCCTTTAACGGATTTGAAAATATAAATTGATAATGTGTTATGTGTATGCCAGGTTAAAGAGATGCGTTTTTAGTCTAGATTTAAACTGACAGAGTGTGTCTGCTTCCCGAACAATGCTAGGAAGATTGTTCCAGAGATATGTCACAGGATAGAGTTCACAACATACAGTAACCCACCGAAAATACAGTGATGTTAGAGCGATAGAGTCAGGCGGACGTGTCGGCACAAGAGCGACGGGATGCTTTCATATCTGCTGCTTTATTTTGACCAAAAACACTCTTTTTAACTCTCTCTTGACCCATAGACTGATCAGACGCTGTAATGCAGTAAAGACTGCGGTAAACGCGCTTCACGAATGCTCTGTGAAAGCGGAGCGGCTCCAGGTCATCGCTGCTCACTGTTCTTGTCTTTTTCTCTCTCTCCTTCCAGGCTCAGAACCTTCCAGAAGTCCAGATGGAGCAGGATGTCGAGAGCACGGTCACGGTCCGACAGCCCAAGCAGCCGCGGGACTACGTCCCCAAACCGCTGCAGGACAGGGAGCGCGCCAAGCAGAAGATCCAGCGCTACGTCCGCAAAGACGGCAAGTGCAACGTGCACCACGGAAACGTGCGGGAGACCTACCGTTACCTGACGGACATCTTCACCACGCTGGTGGACCTCAAGTGGAGGTTCAACCTGTTCATCTTCGTTCTGGTTTACACCGTGACGTGGCTGTTCTTCGGCTTCATGTGGTGGCTGATCGCGTACGTACGAGGAGATCTGGAGCACATAGGAGACAGCCAGTGGACTCCTTGCGTCAATAACCTCAACGGCTTTGTCTCCGCGTTCTTGTTCTCCATAGAGACGGAGACCACCATCGGCTACGGCTACAGGGTGATCACCGACAAGTGCCCCGAGGGCATCGTGCTGCTGCTGGTGCAGTCGGTGCTGGGCTCCATCGTCAACGCCTTCATGGTGGGCTGCATGTTCGTGAAGATCTCGCAGCCCAAGAAGCGCGCAGAGACTCTGGTGTTCTCCACCAACGCCGTCATCTCCGTGCGCGACGGCCGGCTGTGTCTGATGTTCCGCGTGGGAGACCTGAGGAACTCGCACATCGTGGAGGCGTCCATCAGAGCCAAACTGATCAAATCCAAACAGACCAAGGAGGGAGAGTTCATCCCTCTCAATCAGACGGACATGAACGTGGGCTACGACACTGGAGACGACCGGCTCTTCCTGGTGTCTCCGCTCATCATCTGCCATGAGATCAATCAGCACAGCCCCTTCTGGGAGATCTCCAAAGAGCACCTGGCCCACGAGGAGCTGGAGATCGTGGTGATCCTGGAGGGCATGGTGGAGGCCACAGGTACGACCGTTTACAGTCATTGCACTCAAAGATTACATTTGGTAGATGCTTTTATTCCATGCTGCTGAAGGTCAATTAATGCATTTGCTGGGAATCGAACCCGTAATGACCATGGCATTGCTTTACTGTTACAGGAAGTACATCACATTTCATTTCTGAATTCAAATTTCCTGATAATTTACTCTCCTCCGTGTCATCCAAGATGTTCATGTCTTTCTTTCTTCAGTCGAAAAGAAATGAAGGAAAACATTCCAGGATTTTTCTCCATATAGTGGACTTCACTGGGGTTCAACGGGTTGAAGGTCCAAATGTCAGTTTCAGTGCAGCTTCAAAGAGCTCTACATGATCCCAGACGAGGAATAAGAGTCTGATCTAGAGAAACCATCGGACATTTTCTAAAAAAAAAAAAAAAATTATATACTTTTTAACCACAAATGCTCGTCTTGCACTGCTCTGTGATGCTCCACGCATGACGTAATCATGTTGGAAAGATCACGCGTGACGTAGGCGGAAGACGAGCATTTGTGGTTAAAAAGTGGCTGATGGTTTCTCTAGATCAGACTCTTATTCCTCGTCTGGGATCATGTAGAGCTCTTTGAAGCTGCACTGAAACTGACATTTGGACCTTCAACCCGTTGAACCCCAGTGAAGTCCACTATATGGAGAAAAATCCTGGAATGTTTTCCTCAAAAACCTTCATTTCTTTTACACTGAAGAAAGAAAGACACGGCCGGTCTTGCAGCTGTATGTTTTTCCGTCATCTCCAGGTGTGTTTATATCTAAATTACGCGAGCTTATTTTGTCCATTAGATCGGAAGATCTGAAAAGGCCCATGCGTTTACTCGCATATAGACTCGAAGAAATCAGGACAGAAGTGGTTGAAAGTGGACAAAATAGATGGATTTAAACACCATCTGTAAACGGGAATGTGTCTCTCTCGTCTACATGTGATCAACCAAAACGCATCTTAATACCAGCTGTAAACAGGCCGATAATGTGTTTGGCAGAAGCTGCTTGAATTACAGTCAAGGTGTTCATCTGATCAGCTCATCTAGTTGATTTTCTCTTGTCTGTATTTGCATACGTGGATAAACAGAACAGATCACATTAATTTCATACTGTGCTATTTGAATTAGATTACGGCTTGAATTTAAGTGAGTTATTAGTGGTTTGACCTGGAATGCATTTACAGTAATCTCTGGTCATCACACCGTCCAACTAGACAATAAAAGAGACATAAAGCAAGAAAAACAAACTGAGTGAAGGTGGCGAGTGGTAGAAGCGTGCGCACGGATCAGATGATCTTAAAGGGACGGTTTGCATTTATGCATGAACATTCTGTCATCATTTACTCGCCCTCATGTCGTTCCAGACTTTCATATATTTTTAATAATCTCTCATCATTTTTTGTCCATCTGTTAAAGTGAGTAAATGAAGACAGGATTATTCCTTTAACAGCTTTACCCAGAGAAACACAAGCTCACATCAAGACTCACAATATAAATATAGTACAAGATCAATACACAGCGACTTATAAATGCTCTGTGTGCTGGGAAATATCCCAGAGATCCAGTACTGGAAACACGATAGATCAGTGCGACGTGACCTTGTGCGTCTGTGGATCATTAAAGGCGTTGATGATTATTTCATGAGCTCTTTTCCCACTTACATGATCTGTGATTACGGAAGGCAGAGTTCCCTTGAAGGTTCAGCAGCTCCTGATGGGAGGAAACTGAGTGAACAAGAATCAGAGATCCGTCGTGACAGACACGCGGGTGCAGAAGCGCTTCAGATGAGACACACACACACACACACACACACACACACACACACAGGTTTGCTATCTCAGTGGACTCTCTACAGGCGTAATGGTTTTTATACTGTACAAACTGTACATTCTCTCCCCTACTCCTACCCATCACAGAAAACATTCTGCATTTTTACATTTTTAATAAAACATTGTTTAGTATGTTTTTAAAGCTATTTTAAATATGAGGACTCATGAAATGTGATCATATTTCATATTTATGTCAGTGTTATACCCATGTCATTATACAAATTTGTGTCCTCATAAATCACAAAAGCAAGCACACACACACACACACTCTTTACTCCAGCACACATCAGTAGACAGAGGCACGACACTGATCATGTTGGGATGTTCTTTGTTATTTAGTTCTTTTTATTGCTGCGAGGCTCAAACTGACCTGGTGCTTTGTGAGTTTTTTCCTGCAGCGTGTCGGATGTAGATGAATGTACGCTGGCTGTTATTGGATATATTCGATTAGACACACAAACAGGGCAGAAAACAGTTTATTAGAGCAATTTAATCATTCATGTGTTGCAGTCGCAGGTCAATGCGTCATCGCTGTCATGTTGCATCACCCTTGAAGTCGGCAGGGAAGTTGCGCTTGTTTTTCTTCTCTATTGTGTCGTATATCCGAGTGAAACGCTTCTCAAACAAGAACAAATGTGGGGCGGGGCTTGATTTTGTCTGTGATAATTGATTGGATGGTTGTGGTTTGCTATTGGTGGATCTCATGTGAGTGACAGGTTGCCCCGCCCTCATCATCAGAGAAGAGAAGAGATGCTGCAAGAGGAAGATATTCTGATTCAAGATTACCAGAACATGAATTTAACACAGTAATGATGATGTGCAGCGATAAATCATTAACAATAAACACTGAAATATTCTATAAAAATAAGAATGGACAATAAGAAGGTGAGAATGAAGCCTGGAGCTTTAGTCAAGAGTTTAGAATAAATACAGTTCATATATTGACACCCCCAATAAGATAACATTTAAAGGAATCATAAAAATATTGAGTAGTTTTATTTGAAACTCTTTCTCAGATATCTCCATACGTTCCACTAAAATAATAACTGAGATGACACACACACACGATTCTCTTGTGAAGATTTGATCCTCTGTATCTTCATGTGTGTGTAGTTCTTCATGAATCTCTGCACATCCTCTGCTTTTCCAGCATCTTCCCGACAGTGACAGTGTGATGCTGAGATCCATCTGTTCACACGACTGACAGACTCCAACAGCATTCACTGATGCTCGAGAAGGAAGCACGCAAATGAAGAACCGAGACGATCACGTGTGTCGGTTCAGTTTTTATTGCGTCTGTGGAATAGATGGAGATATCTGCATTTTTTTCTCAATCTCAACTGTACATATTGCTCATCATTTCTTTGAAGTTTTCCACCATTTTTAATCACATTTAAGCTGTCGTGAGAGAGAGTTGAATTTGACATGATCTAGACGGTCACAAACACAGACACGTCACACAGCCGCTCATTAATGCTGCTGAAATGGAGGATCTTCTAGATACAATTAGGCAAAAAAAGCAGCGCGTTCGCTTTCGCTGCGACTGTGATGCTATTTTGAGGGGTTGTGAGTGTGGTTGCCATGGTGACGGTGCAGCATTAGGAAAACCCACTGACATTATATAACAGCGTTATCTAAACGGCGCCGCCGGAGTATTACTGTTATTATGATTACTAGTGTTATTATGATGCTCGCACGCGATTGATTTGTCATTACTGCTGCAGGATTCTCAGCCTCTTTCTCTTGTTCAATGTGAAGCAGCATGTGAGCTCTGCAACAGTCTCATCACGACGCACAGAGAAGGCCTCGCTTCTTTGAGTTTGACGGTGACAAACGGCACGCGGCGCATTAATTCGAGCGTAGTGCAATAAGTGCATATGAACTTTCAGACGCATTTCCTGGAAAGAGAGAGAGAGAGAGTTCTTCAGGATTCGTGCGTCGCTCGCGGCTGCTTGTTAGTTCTGTGTTTCTCGTGTTCTGATGCGCGTGTCGCCGCGAGGCTGCAGTTTGTCAGGTTCAGGGCGCTCAGGGCATGACGGGGGGACGTCAACAGCTGGTGGCGTGTTCACAGCTGACCTGTTGCCATGGCGACGAGAGAACATGCATGAGCATGTCATTACAAGACACATGTGGACAGGGACGTGTTCTCATCATTGTGTGTTCTGCTTGTAGTGCAGGTTCTGCAGAAGCTCTGTCCTGAGGCACAGTGAGCATGTGAGAGTGTGTGTGAGTATGTGAGCATTAGTTTGTGTGATTGTATGCGAGGGTTTGTGAGCATGTGAGAGCATTAGTGGGTGTTCGTGAGAGTGTGCGCTTGTGTGTGAGTATTTGTGAGCATTTGTGAGTGTGTGTATGAGGCAGGGGTGTGATTCTTCCGGATAAATCCGGAAATCCGGCTTTTCCGACCTGAAAATGATGCTCTCGTAAATCATGCAAAAAAAAAAAAAAAAAAAAAAAAAAAAAAAAAAAAAAGGGGGGGGGGGGGGGGGGTTGCGGCGGGTCGAGTATTGGTAAACATAATGATCGCTCACCGCTGTCAACATTTTTTGTGCATCTGATTCATGTCGTCATATGTCACTCCGCAAGTAGTCCAATCATTTGTCACGATTGAAGTTCAAAGTGTACGTGCACCGTTATGAAAGCGCACAGTGAGGAAAAAAATCGCGCCGCATGATCTTGCAAAGCAACGCGCAGAGAGACCAGACAGACAATGTACAGACTAGTGAGTTTTTGTGACAATTGTGAGGGAAATACACAATTTATTCCCATAAACTGTGTAGTCAGCCGTTCTCCCTCCCATCTGCACCGTGTGAATTGTGAACGCAGGCAGGTCAGTGAGTTACAGGGCGCTCCGTGTCTCCGTCCAGTTTAGGCTAGTAACTAATAGGCCTATGCTGTTATGTAGTTTATAGGGGTGTGACGAGCGAGATTAAAATGTGACGAGATTTCTCGTCGAGGTGAAAAGTAGTCTCGTGATGTTGCCATGACAGAGTGTTAGGATGATTAGGAAAGAATATGCCACCGCTTCGTTTACATTGCGCCTCCACTATCGTTTTGCTTTGTATTTAAATAAAAAACATTTAATTCAGTTGGATAACGGTCGCCGCCGCTCCATATTCACAGAGTACGCGCGATCACGAAAGTGAAAGTAAACGCGAGCGCGCATTCAAACGCAATTTCAATACCCAGCTTTTGAAAGCGGCTCCCTGACGAATGCAGATATCTCTCAATATGAAAGCTATTTTAGGCTGGGCTGTGTAGCTGTAACCATCTCTTAGCTCTGTATCAAAGAAAAAATTGGTCTTATTTGGTTGCATTTATTGTAAAGTGTTACCATAAAAATGAATAACAGTTTTCTCTTAATCTTATTAAGCACAAACAGTAAGGTTTCATTTGTTAACATTAGTTAATGCACTGTGAACTATCATGAACTAACAATGAATGACTATTTTTATTAACTAACATAAACAAAGATTAATAAATACTGCAGCAAAGATATTGCTCATTGTTAGTTGATGTTGGTTAATACATTAATGTTAATAAATGAGACCGTATTGTAAAGTGTTACCATTTTTATTTATACTGTTTTTATTTCTATGATCAGTTTGTGGAAAGGAGTTCAGTTAGGAGGTCAAAAGTTGTAGAGATACCTGTCTCGTCACACCCCTAATAGTTTATATAGAATTAAGTTAGCATTAGCGGAGTTGTCTGTTTTGCAGCACTGAGCAGTTATTTTACATAACTTTATCATAAAAAACAGTACAAAAACAAGCCACGCCCCTCCACAAGCCCCTCCCCCATAACAAAGCCACGCCCCCATGATAAGTGCACCGTATAGTTTCCTGCTTTTTTGTCCTTTGCCAATCACACCTATGATGAGGGTTAGTGTGTATTTGTGAGCATTTGTGAGTGTGTGTGAGCATTACTGAGTATTTGTGAGCATTTGTGAGTGTGTGTATGAGGGTTAGTGTGTATTTGTGAGCATTTGTGTGAGTGTGTGAGAGTTACTGAGTATTTTGGAGTATTTGTGAGTGTGTGTGAGCGTTACTGAGTATTTGTGAGCATTTGTGAGTGTGTGTGAGCGTTAGTGAGTATTTGTGAGCATTTGTGAGTGTGTGCGAGCATTACTGAGTATTTGTGAGCATTTGTGAGTGTGTGTGAGTGTTACTGAGTATTTGTGAGCATTTGTGAGTGTGTGTGAGAGTTAGTGAGTATTTGTGAGCATTTGTGAGTGTGTGTGAGCGTTACTGAGTATTTGTGAGCATTTGTGAGTGTGTGTGAGAGTTACTGAGTATTTTGGAGTATTTGTGAGTGTGTGTGAGCGTTACTGAGTATTTGTGAGCATTTGTGAGTGTGTGTGAGAGTTACTGAGTATTTGTGAGCATTTGTGAGTGTGTGTGAGCGTTACTGAGTATTTGTGAGCATTTGTGAGTGTGTGTGAGAGTTACTGAGTATTTGTGAGCATTTGTGAGTGTGTGTGAGCGTTACTGAGTATTTGTGAGCATTTGTGAGTGTGTGTGAGAGTTACTGAGTATTTGTGAGCATTTGTGAGTGTGTGAGCGTTACTGAGTATTTGTGAGTATTTGTGAGTGTGTGTGAGCGTTACTGAGTATTTGTGAGCATTTGTGAGTGTGTGCGAGTGTTACTGAGTATTTGTGAGCATTTGTGAGTGTGCGAGCGTTACTGAGTATTTGTGAGCATTTGTGAGTGTGTGTGAGAGTTACTGAGTATTTTTGAGTATTTGTGAGTGTGTGTGAGCGTTACTGAGTATTTGTGAGCATTTGTGAGTGTGTGTGAGCGTTAGTGAGTATTTTTGAGTATTTGTGAGCATTTGTGAGTGTGTGTGAGAGTTACTGAGTATTTTTGAGTATTTGTGAGTGTGTGTGAGCGTTACTGAGTATTTGTGAGCATTTGTGAGTGTGTGTGAGCGTTAGTATTTTTGAGTATTTGTGAGTGTGTGCGAGTGTTACTGAGTATTTGTGAGCAATGTTCCCTCTAAGCTGCGCGCGTGCACGGCCGCGCACTTCTGAAGCCGCGGCCGCGCAGAAGAAATAATTGCCGCGCAGAGAACAGACATGAAAATGATTGTAGTAGTTTGAATGAGAAATAAGTGCAGTGCTCTGGTCAACTGCTATAGTGTTATTATCGCTATAGAGTTGGAACCGGTGAATGCGGTTTACAGGTTTTATAGAAAGAGAACGATTGAGCGCGTGTGAGCTGGCTGGCCCTGAGCCAAATCAGTCGCGGTAAGAATACTGTCATGTTTGCGGACTAAATACCTCAATACGAGAGGCAACGCGAAACGAAAAGAAATGTGAAATAAAACGTCATGTTTTAATGAAAAGTGGTGGAAATAACGGATGATGGGCACAGAATGCTACCATAACTCTGAGACATTTACAATCACACACCCACCACAGGTGTAGCTTGCAAACTCAAAATACATCAGTGATATACCTCAGTTTAAATGGATTTTTGTGTGTGGTGGTGTGGGTTTCAGGGATGTTTAGATAACTATAAAAGAGTTAACGTTCACTTTTCTTAAAAATATTTAGCTATCAGATCTGTTTAAATGCTTCAGTTTGTTTTCACTATATAATATATTAAAACAAATGGAAGCATTTAAACTGATATAATACTGTATATCAGTTTAAATACTTAAATATTATATTATATTTTATTATATTATAATGTAAGCCTAATAAAAAAATGATCTCACAAGGGGATTGTTTAGGGCTCCTTGCCACGAAAAATCTTAACCTCCTGGTATATAAAATCTGGGAAATTCATAAGCAATAAACAGGTAATTTTGATGGTTTATCACTGTCTGTTGCTAATAATTGACTGTACAAAAACACATTATGGTTCCCAAACCATCATTGTAACTGCTCATATTATATTATTATAAAGAATTGAACTGTCCTGCTGGAGGACAGAAATTATTTTTTAATAGAATTTATTGGTAAAGACGTACAGTTAATACAGCAATGTGAAAAATGTGCTTAATTTAGTGACTGAACTGCTTGTTTTCAAACATATTATTTAATAAATCACCAAGTTACATCAAGGGTCAAATAAAATAGAAACGGCACATTAAAGTTAAATGTTACAGTTGTTTGATAAAACCATTTTTTGTGTGTGTGTGTGTATACGTTCAGTATTTTTGAGTATTTGTGAGTGTGCGAGCGTTACTGAGTATTTGTGAGCATTTGTGAGTGTGTGTGAGTGTTACTGAGTATTTGTGAGCATTTGTGAGTGTGTGCGAGTGTTACTGAGTATTTGTGAGCATTTGTGAGTGTGTGCGAGTGTTACTGAGTATTTGTGAGCATTTGTGAGTGTGTGTGAGCGTTAGTGAGTATTTTTGAGTATTTGTGAGTGTGCGAGCGTTACTGGGTATTTGTGAGCATTTGTGAGTGTGTGTGAGCGTTACTGAGTATTTGTGAGCATTTGTGAGTGTGTGCGAGTGTTACTGAGTATTTGTGAGCATTTGTGAGTGTGTGCGAGTGTTACTGAGTATTTGTGAGCATTTGTGAGTGTGTGCGAGTGTTACTGAGTATTTGTGAGCATTTGTGAGTGTGTGTGAGTGTTACTGAGTATTTGTGAGCATTTGTGAGTGTGTGCGAGCATTACTGAGTATTTGTGAGCATTTGTGAGTGTGTGTGAGTGTTACTGAGTATTTGTGAGCATTTGTGAGTGTGTGCGAGCGTTAGTGAGTATTTTTGAGTATTTGTGAGTGTGTGCGAGCATTACTGAGTATTTGTGAGCATTTGTGAGTGTGTGTGAGAGTTACTGAGTATTTGTGAGCATTTGTGAGTGTGTGTGAGAGTTACTGAGTATTTGTGAGTATTTGTGAGTGTGTGAGAGTTACTGAGTATTTGTGAGTATTTGTGAGTGTGTGCGAGCATTACTGAGTATTTGTGAGCATTTGTGAGTGTGTGTGAGAGTTACTGAGTATTTGTGAGTGTGTGAGAGTTACTGAGTATTTGTGAGCATTTGTGAGTGTGTGCGAGTGTTACTGAGTATTTGTGAGCATTTGTGAGTGTGTGTGAGCGTTTGTGAGTATTTTTGAGTATTTGTGAGTGTGCGAGCGTTACTGAGTATTTGTGAGCATTTGTGAGTGTGTGTGAGTGTTACTGAGTATTTGTGAGCATTTGTGAGTGTGTGTGAGCGTTAGTGAGTATTTTGAGCATTTGTGAGTGTGTGCGAGTGTTACTGAGTATTTGTGAGCATTTGTGAGTGTGTGTGAGTGTTACTGAGTATTTTTGAGCATTTGTGAGTGTGTGCGAGTGTTACTGAGTATTTGTGAGCATTTGTGAGTGTGTGTGAGCGTTAGTGAGTATTTTGAGTATTTGTGAGTGTGCGAGCGTTACTGGGTATTTGTGAGCATTTGTGAGTGTGTGTGAGCGTTACTGAGTATTTGTGAGCATTTGTGAGTGTGTGCGAGTGTTACTGAGTATTTGTGAGCATTTGTGAGTGTGTGCGAGTGTTACTGAGTATTTGTGAGCATTTGTGAGTGTGTGCGAGTGTTACTGAGTATTTGTGAGCATTTGTGAGTGTGTGTGAGTGTTACTGAGTATTTGTGAGCATTTGTGAGTGTGTGCGAGCATTACTGAGTATTTGTGAGCATTTGTGAGTGTGTGTGAGTGTTACTGAGTATTTGTGAGCATTTGTGAGTGTGTGCGAGCGTTAGTGAGTATTTTTGAGTATTTGTGAGTGTGTGCGAGCATTACTGAGTATTTGTGAGCATTTGTGAGTGTGTGTGAGAGTTACTGAGTATTTGTGAGCATTTGTGAGTGTGTGTGAGAGTTACTGAGTATTTGTGAGTATTTGTGAGTGTGTGAGAGTTACTGAGTATTTGTGAGTATTTGTGAGTGTGTGCGAGCATTACTGAGTATTTGTGAGCATTTGTGAGTGTGTGTGAGAGTTACTGAGTATTTGTGAGTGTGTGAGAGTTACTGAGTATTTGTGAGCATTTGTGAGTGTGTGCGAGTGTTACTGAGTATTTGTGAGCATTTGTGAGTGTGTGTGAGCGTTTGTGAGTATTTTTGAGTATTTGTGAGTGTGCGAGCGTTACTGAGTATTTGTGAGCATTTGTGAGTGTGTGTGAGTGTTACTGAGTATTTGTGAGCATTTGTGAGTGTGTGTGAGCGTTAGTGAGTATTTTTGAGCATTTGTGAGTGTGTGCGAGTGTTACTGAGTATTTGTGAGCATTTGTGAGTGTGTGTGAGTGTTACTGAGTATTTTTGAGCATTTGTGAGTGTGTGCGAGTGTTACTGAGTATTTGTGAGCATTTGTGAGTGTGTGTGAGCGTTAGTGAGTATTTTTGAGTATTTGTGAGTGTGCGAGCGTTACTGGGTATTTGTGAGCATTTGTGAGTGTGTGTGAGCGTTACTGAGTATTTGTGAGCATTTGTGAGTGTGTGCGAGCATTACTGAGTATTTGTGAGCATTTGTGAGTGTGTGTGAGTGTTACTGAGTATTTGTGAGCATTTGTGAGTGTGTGCGAGTGTTACTGAGTATTTGTGAGCATTTGTGAGTGTGTGTGAGTGTTACTGAGTATTTGTGAGCATTTGTGAGTGTGTGTGAGCGTTAGTGAGTATTTTGAGTATTTGTGAGTGTGCGAGCGTTACTGAGTATTTGTGAGCATTTGTGAGTGTGTGTGAGTGTTACTGAGTATTTGTCAGCATTTGTGAGTGTGTGCGAGTGTTACTGAGTATTTGTGAGCATTTGTGAGTGTGTGTGAGCGTTACTGAGTATTTGTGAGTGTGTGCGAGTGTTACTGAGTATTTGTGAGCATTTGTGAGTGTGTGTGAGTGTTACTGAGCATTTGTGAGTGTGTGCGAGTGTTACTGAGTATTTGTGAGCATTTGTGAGTGTGTGTGAGCGTTAGTGAGTATTTTTGAGCATTTGTGAGTGTGTGCGAGTGTTACTGAGTATTTTTGAGCATTTGTGAGTGTGTGCGAGTGTTACTGAGTATTTGTGAGCATTTGTGAGTGTGTGCGAGTGTTACTGAGTATTTGTGAGCATTTGTGAGTGTGTGTGAGCGTTAGTGAGTATTTTTGAGCATTTGTGAGTGTGTGTGAGTGTTACTGAGTTTTTGAGCATTTGTGAGTGTGTGCGAGTGTTACTGAGTATTTGTGAGCATTTGTGAGTGTGTGCGAGTGTTACTGAGTATTTGTGAGCATTTGTGAGTGTGTGTGAGCGTTACTGAGTTTGTGAGCATTTGTGAGTGTGTGTGAGCGTTAGTGAGTATTTTTGAGTATTTGTGAGTGTGCGAGCGTTACTGAGTATTTGTGAGCATTTGTGAGTGTGTGTGAGTGTTACTGAGTATTTGTCAGCATTTGTGAGTGTGTGCGAGTGTTACTGAGTATTTGTGAGCATTTGTGAGTGTGTGTGAGCGTTACTGAGTATTGTGAGTGTGTGCGAGTGTTACTGAGTATTTGTGAGCATTTGTGAGTGTGTGTGAGTGTTACTGAGCATTTGTGAGTGTGTGCGAGTGTTACTGAGTATTTGTGAGCATTTGTGAGTGTGTGTGAGCGTTAGTGAGTATTTTTGAGCATTTGTGAGTGTGTGTGAGTGTTACTGAGTATTTGTGAGCATTTGTGAGTGTGTGCGAGTGTTACTGAGTATTTGTGAGCATTTGTGAGTGTGTGAGCGTTAGTGAGTATTTGTGAGCATTTGTGAGTGTGTGCGAGCATTACTGAGTATTTGTGAGCATTTGTGAGTGTGTGTGAGTGTTACTGAGTATTTGTGAGCATTTGTGAGTGTGTGCGAGCATTACTGAGTATTTGTGAGCATTTGTGAGTGTGTGTGAGTGTTACTGAGTATTTGTGAGCATTTGTGAGTGTGTGTGAGTGTTACTGAGTATTTGTGAGCATTTGTGAGTGTGTGTGAGCGTTAGTGAGTATTTTTGAGCATTTGTGAGTGTGTGCGAGCGTTACTGAGTATTTGTGAGCATTTGTGAGTGTGTGTGAGTGTTTTCTGAGTATTTGTGAGCATTTGTGAGTGTGTGCGAGTGTTACTGAGTATTTGTGAGCATTTGTGAGTGTGTGTGAGCGTTAGTGAGTATTTTGAGTATTTGTGAGTGTGTGCGAGCGTTACTGAGTATTTGTGAGCATTTGTGAGTGTGTGTGAGTGTTACTGAGTATTTGTGAGCATTTGTGAGTGTGTGTGAGCGTTAGTGAGTATTTGTGAGCATTTGTGAGTGTGTGTGAGCGTTAGTGAGTATTTTTAAGTATTTGTGAGTGTGTGCGAGCGTTACTGAGTATTTGTGAGCATTTGTGAGTGTGTGTGAGTGTTACTGAGTATTTGTGAGCATTTGTGAGTGTGTGCGAGCGTTAGTGAGTATTTTTGAGTATTTGTGAGTGTGCAAGCGTTACTGAGTATTTGTTTAGTCACTGGTTTGATTTACTGACACACAGACAAAGATCATCTGACTGTACATGAATCATTAATATCAGATCAGGCATTAGAATGAACACAGTTACTGACATGTTGTTGCATTACTGTCGAGTCCATATCGTAAAAGTCTGCGCCGAAATGCGATTGATTTACCAAAGAATCCAGAGAAAAATGAACCGAATACAAATAAATAAAGCTCAACTGAGACATTCACATTGTTGAAAATAAATAATCATATTCCTGCATTAGGATTTTAGTCCTGTATCGCTCTTCTCTCCTCCTCATCTCACTAACACACCAGTGGGCGGGGCTAACGCTGCAATGATGAAGTAGGCGTTGATTTCTTCTGCGGAGGCGGAGTTTCACCTATCTATGACAGGATCAGTTGTTCTCTGGGTCTGGTGTCAATAAAGCTTTTATTGGACTAACAAGGAAATTTTTTGATTTCTCAATTCATGACCCCTTTAAGGGTGTGTGAGGGTTTGTGAGTGTGTGTGAGCATGAGTGAGTGTGTGTGAGCATGAGTGAGTGTGTGTGAGCATGAGTGAGTGTGTGTGAGCATGAGTGAGTGTGTGTGAGCATTAGTGAGTGTGTGTGAGCATTAGTGAGTGTGTGTGAACGTGTGTATACGGAATCTTTAGTGAGTATTTGTGAGTGCGTTTGTGTGTGAGAACGTGCAATTGTGTGTGAATGTATGCAAGTGTTTGTGAGTGTGTGTGAGCGTTCATAGCATTTGTATGTGATTGTGTGCGCGAGTTTGCATGTGTGTGAGTGTGTGTGCCACTGTCTGTGTGTGTGTGTGTGTGTGTGCGCCACTGTCTGTGTGTGTGAGTGTGTGTGCCACTGTCTGTGTGTGAGTGTGTGTGCCACTGTCTGTGTGTGTGTGTGTGTGCCACTGTCTGTGTGTGTGAGTGTGTGTGCCACTGTCTGTGTGTGTGTGTGTGTGTGCCACTGTCTGTGTGTGTGTGTGTGTGCCACTGTCTGTGTGTGTGAGTGTGTGTGCCACTGTCTGTGTGTGTGTGTGTGCCACTGTCTGTGTGTGTGTGTGCCACTGTCTGTGTGTGTGAGTGTGTGTGCCACTGTCTGTGTGTGTGTGCGGCGGCACTACAGCTCATGGTTTGTGGCTGTTGTCTGCTGATAACAGAAGCGCACTGAACGCGTCTCACCTGCGACTCCAGCGCAGGACGGAGGGATTTGGCTTAAAACTTTATCTCACGCCAGATGAATGAAACTTCTCTAGCGAATTGTATATCAAATAAACAAGCGTTGCTCTCGCTGACGGACTCTCTGTGTTCAGCGGCAGATAATGCGCCGCAGTGAGTGTAATGCAGTGGAGGCTGATGAAACTCCTGCCATGATTCCACACGACAGAGACTCTGACGCGCGTTATATAAGTGTGTGTGTGTGTGTGTGTATCTGAGCTCTCACAGATGTGACACTCTCACAGTGTTTTCATTGTGAATGGAGACCGTGACCTTTGAACCCCAGCAGCCCGACACTCGACTCGTTTAGCGTTCCTATCACACATTCATCCTGTACCGGATTGAACGCGCGTGTGAAGAGGCTGCTCTGTCCTGAGCTTCACGTCCTTGTTTTCTACATTTACTTTCATTTAACTCTTGACTTACACTCTCAGAAGAACAGGTTCTGTATGGAGCCTTAAAGGGTTCTGTAACATTTTTGAGATTCCTATAATTGGATCATTTTATGGATTTACAAAATTCATTTTAATTTTAATTAAATTTTCTGAATTAAAAAGCTTGTAAACACTTTATCAGTAGAAGAAACTGAAATAACCTGTTCAACATTAAATATTATGCAATCATTTATGACAGTGGTGTACAGTAGTTTATCAGTATTTTCTCTGGAAATGAAAGCACTGCTATAAAACACCATACCGACACGTCTTATATCCATGAGATGATGAAAATCTCAGTGTTTCAGTGATCAACACACAACAGAACAGACTGAACGTCTGTCACGATTAAATATGCTGATTGTTCTGCTCACACACACACACACACACACACACACACACACACACACACATGTTCTTCACTCGTTATTGAGTCATTTCACCGCGGTGTGCTGAGATCATCAGGAACGATATATAAAGACGAGCACGAGTTTCTCCTCAGCTCAGCATCATCACATTCACGCGACGGAAACGTTCACAATCAAACGTTCATCACGAATGAAGCTTTTCACTCGATGTGAGCCGATTACAGTCAAACCAATGAATGACCGCTGGTCAGATATGAGCTCACATGAATGTTATTTGCATTGTAATATTCAGTCTTCAGTCAGGCTGACATGATGCTAACAGACTGACCTTGTTTTCCTACATCACTGATTTTATTTTCATGAGAGTCACACATGACTATTTTAATGTCTCTGAAAGACTCTCTTCTGTGATTATATGATCAAAAATACAGTGAAACATTATTACAGTTTAAAATAATGGATTTCAATTTTAATATACTTTAAAATATCATTTATTTCTGTGATAAATCATTAGCATCATTACTTCAGTCTTCCTTCAGAAATCGTTCTGATATGCTGATTTATCATCAGTGCTGGAAACCGTTGTGCTGCTTCATATTTTTATAATCTGTGATACTTTCAGGATTCATTGATGAATAAAAAGTTAAAAAGCATTTATTCAAAATAGAAATCTTTCTAACAATACAAGTCTCTACTCTCACTTTTTATAAATTTAACACATCCTTGCGGAATAAAAGTATTAATTCCCAAACTTTTGAATGTTAGAAAGTATCTCTATTCTAAATAAATGCTGTTCTTTTTCAGCTTATAATTATTAAAGAATTATCACAGGTTATAAAAAAATATGAACTGTTTCCAACACTGATAATAAACCTTCATATGACCATGATTTCTGAAGGATCCATTTTACTTAATCACTTTAAATTTTTGTTATTTCTTTAAAAATATTGTACAATGGGACACAGTTTGGTAGGTGCTGTTCATCAATCTGACCACCAGATGGCCTCAACGCTCTGTATGTTCAGAAATCGAGTCTCAGAGCTTCAGTGACAGGTCAGAGGTCACTGCCGTCTGATCCGCTGGGATTGCAGTCATTTAATGTGGAGTTTTAAGGGAGTAATGGTACACAAAAATGACAGTTTGTTACGGACCTCAGCTTTGTGGTCAAGTTTGGGTGTAATAAACTGTTCAGAATCAGATCTATAATGTGCTAGCAGCTAACTGTGCCGGTTCCCTCACCTCTGTGCCGTTTGTCTCCTCAGGAATGACGTGTCAGGCGCGCAGCTCGTACGTGGCCAGCGAGATCAAGTGGGGCTACCGCTTCACGCCCGTCCTGACGCTGGAGGACGGCTTCTACGAGGTCGACTACAACAGCTTCCACGAGATCTACGAGACCAACACCCCCAGCTGCAGCGCGCGAGAGCTGGCGGAGATGGCGGCGCGCTCCCGTCTGCCGCTCAGCTGGTCGGTGGCCAGTAAACTGAGTCAGCTGGACTCGCAGGAGGAGAAGAGCGGCGGCGCCGAGAGGAACGGAGACGTGGCCAACATGGAGAACGAGTCGAAAGTGTAGGAGGACACGGGAATCTCTCCTCGCCTCTGCGCCGCCGGACGTTTGGCTGAGGTCAGAGGTCAGAGGTCAGCTCAGGAACGCGCCTGAGGCGGGCCGAGGACACGGACCCACCATCTCACGCGCTTCTCTCTCTTTCTCGCCCCGCGGGACAGGCGAACTCGCGCGGGCGACTGCATGGTTCCCGAAACCTTTTTTTCTTAAAGATAAGAAATGATATTTTCAGATTTGTAATTCAAAGATTAAAACCTATATATGTATATGAATATATATAGATCTATTCTAGGGCATTTGCATTTGTATCTTTTGTACATATCTGTTTGGTTGGAGATGTGCGGTTGTTTGATACGACACGTCTGCCTTCCGGAGGAGCGACGGACATATTTATCCACGCATGTGCGAACCGATCCCTGACTCTGATGTACATAGTTTGTAGGGAATAACAGCGGGAGATCTCCGTACCGGATGCAAACGGGAAAGGTGATGGCGGTGCGGTCGCGTTGCATGGGATTGTGGGGCTGCTGATGATGATGATGATGATGATGATGAAGTGTGTGTGTGCGTGCGAGTGTGTAATCGTGCATGTCTGCTCCAATAACCTTCCGTACCGTCGTCAGGCCATGATCTTTCTCTCCCTTTGCTCTTCCTTTAATTCATACTCATAACTGGATTTGAACTTCAAACGGACCTGATGCTGCAGAGCGCCTCCGATCGCACCCGTTTCTGTTTCCGCTGGTTTGGTGGAACAGAAGCGGCAGACGTGAGTTTGACCACGAGAGGCATCAGCGTTCACTCGCACACGAGACCAAAGAGCCGAACCCTCACGCCACCTTCACGACGCCTCACGACGATCGCTTACAGCACGCGACCGTGTCCCAGATTCTTTTAACGCAAACGGAGAAACAAACCTAAACATCGGTGACGACTGCTGTTAAATGATCAAAGAAAAGTGCCAATGCCAGAGATATTCAGTGTCTAGATGTAGCTGTCGCTCCTGCAGTGTTTTGGCTAGGAAATGACATCAGCGAGAACAGCGGTCCGTCGTATAACGTATGGCCGGCGTTAGACGCAAAACATGTCTTTCCAAAAAACCTCGGAAAACAAAGATACCGAACAGGAGTTTGAATGTTGAGAGCGGCAGAGCGATGCAGTGACGAATCTCTGTTTTGACTCGGACAAATTGAATTAAAAATGCAAAATCAGCATTTTTATTTTCTCACTGATCACGTGACAGCATTGAATATGGTGGAGTGATGGACATACAGGTGTGATCACAGCCGGTGTTCAGCAGTCCCGTCGAATCTTCGCTCCGTGTCGCTCTCCACGATCACAGTCTGAACGTTCATCTGTGGACCAGAAACTCAATCGCACACAAGCCCGTTTCTGACAAACAAATCATTTGTAAATCATAATTATATCAAATCATAATTATAATGATGACATAAAAAGTAGAAATTATGACACAAAAAAAATTCAATTATGATTTGAAAAGTAATAATTGACAAAAAGTAGGAATTATGACATACACCAAGTCATAGACATTAAAAGTCAAAATTCAAAATATTGACAGCCATAATTAACTCTTTCCCCATCAGAAGTTTTTTTAAAAAGTTGCCAACATTTTTGATTATTTTCACAAAACTTTCATGGCCTCAGAATATTTTGTTGTATGAATATCTGAACATGCAATATATCAAAAGAAAGAATCAATCAAAAATCTAAATTTATTTATATAGCGCAGTAAGTACAACAGTAGTTGGCCATTGTGCTGTACACTCTAAAAAATGCTGGGTTAAAAACAACCCAAGTTGGGTTGAAAATGGACAAACCCAGCGATTGTGTTGTTTTAACCCAGCGGTTGGGTTAAATGTTGCTGGGTAGTTTATTTAAACCAACTATTGTTTAAAAATTGCTATATGGCTGCTTAAAATGAACCCAAAATAGTTGGGAAATTAAAAAAACAGATGCAATTAGAGACAACAATAATAGACAAAAGGTGAATGTTTATTAATAAGCTTTAATATTTATTAATATAAATTTAATAGTTTAATAGTTTATTAATATAATTTATTAATAAGCAATTTAATAAATGTTTATTGTTTAATAATTATTCATTGAACATTAATAAATGTTAATTTCCAACATACTTTGGGTTAATTTTAATTAAGCAATACAGTAATTTTTAAACAATAGTTGAGTTAAATAAAACTACCCAGCAGGTTGGGCAAACATTTAACCCAACCGCTGGGTTAAAATAACCCAATTGCTGGGTTTGTCCATTTTCAACCTCAAGCATTTTTTAGAGTGTACAAGAGGATAAATATCTCAAAAACAAGAAAGACAGCAAAGCAATAATAAAGGGAGTTTACATCAGAAACACTAATCAGAATAAATCTTTAAAAATCAACGTAAAATCAAATCTGAAAGAACAGAGCCTCTGCTTTTACACATTGGATTCTAGCTTCATTCTTTCTTTATCAGCACTTGAATATGGGTAAGTTTAAAAAAAACAACATTTTGAACAAAAAGCTGAGAAATCGCGTTTTGTCAAAGTCTTCATCCGCCTGTGATTCACAACGATGATCAAAACACAGACGGAGTAGATACAGTCCATCAACACCTCAAAGCTTCACAGTCCTGTAGCTCGTTCTCGTTTCATTCAGTAACGTTAGGCAGATTTGATTTATAATGTTTGATGATCATATTTTACATGTGCATCAACAATGCTTCCTTCGCTTCTTTCTGCTGCTTCTTCGCCTGTGTTTTGATCCGGAGATTCTGTACTCTTTCAAATGTGCGTAATAGCGCCCCCTACTGTATAACAGGGAAAACAACGATTGCCTGATAATTCTGTCAATGGCGGGGAAAGAGTTAAGACTATATCTTAACTTGGACTTTTTAATCTCATGATAATTATTTGACTTTTTATCATATTAACTTAGTATGTCATTTTTCGACTTTTTATTCTCATAATTATGATATATGGAGGCTGATGTGTCAGAAATGGGTTCGATGACCAGCGTCAGTCGTGAGTGAGTTTCAGAGCTTTCAGACGACTAGCTCTCAGAGATAATCTTCAGTAAAGACCGGATCATTTCAGCGCTCGTTCGTTTGATGAAGTGCCCTTTAAAGCCCTGCTGATATGAAGCCATTCAAACTCGTCTCACTCATATCAGATTCCATTTCTGTTGAGTTCCATCACTCGGGAAATATGAAATCAGGAATATGAACGTGAACATTTAATGTCTTCAGATCCTCCTCTAAAGCTTATTTCACAAGCCATATTATGGTACATTATAGACAGTGTTTATACAGATTTAGCGCGCATACGACAGGCGATTCATTCTGATTTTCTTGTTGATTTAGATAATTACTCTGTGTCACAAGAAGCTCATAAATAAACCATATCTAAATATTCATTTTGTTCCTTTGTTTTTTTCTCTGTGTGAATGAGCAAACAAAGGCTTATGTGTCAGTGAGAATGAATCAAGTGAATCAAGTGAATCAGTGATGGAGTTTGATTCTTTACCTCTTTCTCTGTGAATGTGTATCTAGATAATGATATCAGTCTCAGTCCAAATATTCTGAAGAGACTCGATCGCTTTATCTGATGAACAGTTTGAATTTAGGCTTTTATTCACATGTAAACATTCATCAACTCACACATCAGTTGTGGTAAATGGAAGCTCAAGCATGTTTGCTTGACGTGCGAGAACCAATGAGGTTCATTCTGGTGTTACGCAGCACGTTTGAGCTTCAGCAAGAACCAATGAGGTTCATTCTCGTGTTACGCAGCACGTTTGAGCTTCAGCAAGAACCAATGAGGTTCATTCTGGTGTTACGCAGCACGTTTGAGCTTCAGCAAGAACCAATGAGGTTCATTCTCGTGTTACGCAGCACGTTTGAGCTTCAGCAAGAACCAATGAGGTTCATTCTGGTGTTACGCAGCACGTTTGAGCTTCAGCAGAACCAATGAGGTTCATTCTCGTGTTACGCAGCACGTTTGAGCTTCAACGAACCAATGAGGTTCATTCTCGTGTTACGCAGCACGTTTGAGCTTCAGCAGAACCAATGAGGTTCATTCTGGTTACGCAGCACGTTTGAGCTTCAGCGAGAACCAATGAGGTTCATTCTCGTGTTACGCAGCACGTTTGAGCTTCAGCAAGAACCAATGAGGTTCATTCTCGTGTTACGCAGCACGTTTGAGCTTCAGCGAGAACCAATGAGGTTCATTCTCGTGTTACGCAGCACGTTTGAGCTTCAAGAACCAATGAGGTTCATTCTCGTGTTACGCAGCACGTTTGAGCTTCAACGAGAACCAATGAGGTTCATTCTCATGTTACGCAGCACGTTTGAGCTTCAGCAAGAACCAATGAGGTTCATTCTCGTGTTACGCAGCACGTTTGAGCTTCACAAGAACCAATGAGGTTCATTCTGTGTTACGCAGCACGTTTGAGCTTCAGCAGAACCAATGAGGTTCATTCTGTGTTACGCAGCACGTTTGAGCTTCAGCAAGAACCAATGAGGTTCATTCTCGTGTTACGCAGCACGTTTGAGCTTCAGCAGAACCAATGAGGTTCATTCTGGTGTTACGCAGCACGTTTGAGCTTCAGCAGAACCAATGAGGTTCATTCTCGTGTTACGCAGCACGTTTGAGCTTCAGCAGAACCAATGAGGTTCATTCTGGTGTTACGCAGCACGTTTGAGCTTCAGCAAGAACCAATGAGGTTCATTCTCGTGTTACGCAGCACGTTTGAGCTTCAGCAGAACCAATGAGGTTCATTCTCGGTTACGCAGCACGTTTGAGCTTCAGCAAGAACCAATGAGGTTCATTCTGTGTTACGCAGCACGTTTGAGCTTCAGCGAGAACCAATGAGGTTCATTCTCGTGTTACGCAGCACGTTTGAGCTTCAGCCAAACCAATGAGGTTCATTCTCGTGTTACGCAGCACGTTTGAGCTTCACAAGAACCAATGAGGTTCATTCTCGGTTACGCAGCACGTTTGAGCTTCACAAGAACCAATGAGGTTCATTCTCGTGTTACGCAGCACGTTTGAGCTTCAGCAGAACCAATGAGGTTCATTCTCGTGTTACGCAGCACGTTTGAGCTTCAGCAAGAACCAATGAGGTTCATTCTCGTGTTACGCAGCACGTTTGAGCTTCAGCAAGAACCAATGAGGTTCATTCTCGTGTTACGCAGCACGTTTGAGCTTCAGCAAGAACCAATGAGGTTCATTCTGGTTACGCAGCACGTTTGAGCTTCAGCAGAACCAATGAGGTTCATTCTCGTGTTACGCAGCACGTTTGAGCTTCAGCCAGAACCAATGAGGTTCATTCTGGTGTTACGCAGCACGTTTGAGCTTCAGCAAGAACCAATGAGTTCATTCTGTGTTACGCAGCACGTTTGAGCTTCAGCAAGAACCAATGAGGTTCATTCTCGGTGTTACGCAGCACGTTTGAGCTTCACAAGAACCAATGAGGTTCATTCTCGTGTTACGCAGCACGTTTGAGCTTCAGCAAGAACCAATGAGGTTCATTCTGGTTACGCAGCACGTTTGAGCTTCATCAAGAACCAATGAGGTTCATTCTGGTGTTACGCAGCACGTTTGAGCTTCAGCAAGAACCAATGAGGTTCATTCTGGTGTTACGCAGCACGTTTGAGCTTCAGCAAGAACCAATGAGGTTCATTCTCGTGTTACGCAGCACGTTTGAGCTTCAGCAGAACCAATGAGGTTCATTCTGTGTTACGCAGCACGTTTGAGCTTCAGCAGAACCAATGAGGTTCATTCTCGTGTTACGCAGCACGTTTAGCTTCAGCAAGAACCAATGAGGTTCATTCTCGTGTTACGCAGCACGTTTGAGCTTCAGCGGAACCAATGAGGTTCATTCTCGTGTTACGCAGCACGTTTGAGCTTCAGCGGAACCAATGAGGTTCATTCTCGTGTTACGCAGCACGTTTGAGCTTCAGCGAGAACCAATGAGGTTCATTCTCGTGTTACGCAGCACGTTTGAGCTTCAGCAAGAACCAATGAGGTTCATTCTCGTGTTACGCAGCACGTTTGAGCTTCAGCAGAACCAATGAGGTTCATTCTCGTGTTACGCAGCACGTTTGAGCTTCAGCAAGAACCAATGAGGTTCATTCTGGTGTTACGCAGCACGTTTGAGCTTCAGCAAGAACCAATGAGGTTCATTCTGTGTTACGCAGCACGTTTGAGCTTCAGCAAGAACCAATGAGGTTCATTCTGGTGTTACGCAGCACGTTTGAGCTTCAGCAAGAACCAATGAGGTTCATTCTGTGTTACGCAGCACGTTTGAGCTTCAGCAGAACCAATGAGGTTCATTCTGGTGTTACGCAGCACGTTTGAGCTTCAGCAAACCAATGAGGTTCATTCTCGTGTTACGCAGCACGTTTGAGCTTCAGCGAACCAATGAGGTTCATTCTGTGTTACGCAGCACGTTTGAGCTTCAGCGAGAACCAATGAGGTTCATTCTCGTGTTACGCAGCACGTTTGAGCTTCAGCAAGAACCAATGAGGTTCATTCTCGTGTTACGCAGCACGTTTGAGCTTCAGCAAACCAATGAGGTTCATTCTCGTGTTACGCAGCACGTTTGAGCTTCAGCGAGAACCAATGAGGTTCATTCTCGTGTTACGCAGCACGTTTGAGCTTCAGCGAGAACCAATGAGGTTCATTCTCGTGTTACGCAGCACGTTTGAGCTTCAGCAGAACCAATGAGGTTCATTCTCGTGTTACGCAGCACGTTTGAGCTTCAGCGAGAACCAATGAGGTTCATTCTCGTGTTACGCAGCACGTTTGAGCTTCAGCAGAACCAATGAGGTTCATTCTCATGTTACGCAGCACGTTTGAGCTTCTTCAAGAACCAATGAGGTTCATTCTCGGTGTTACGCAGCACGTTTGAGCTTCAGCAAGAACCAATGAGGTTCATTCTCGTGTTACGCAGCACGTTTGAGCTTCAGCAGAACCAATGAGGTTCATTCTCGTGTTACGCAGCACGTTTGAGCTTCTCAAGAACCAATGAGGTTCATTCTCGTGTTACGCAGCACGTTTGAGCTTCCTCAAGAACCAATGAGGTTCATTCTGTGTTACGCAGCACGTTTGAGCTTCAGCAGAACCAATGAGGTTCATTCTGGTGTTACGCAGCACGTTTGAGCTTCAGCAAGAACCAATGAGGTTCATTCTCGTGTTACGCAGCACGTTTGAGCTTCAGCAGAACCAATGAGGTTCATTCTGGTGTTACGCAGCACGTTTGAGCTTCAGCAAGAACCAATGAGGTTCATTCTGGTGTTACGCAGCACGTTTGAGCTTCAGCAAGAACCAATGAGGTTCATTCTGGTGTTACGCAGCACGTTTGAGCTTCATCAAGAACCAATGAGGTTCATTCTGGTGTTACGCAGCACGTTTGAGCTTCAGCAAGAACCAATGAGGTTCATTCTGGTGTTACGCAGCACGTTTGAGCTTCAGCAAGAACCAATGAGGTTCATTCTGTGTTACGCAGCACGTTTGAGCTTCAGCAAGAACCAATGAGGTTCATTCTCGTGTTACGCAGCACGTTTGAGCTTCAGCGAACCAATGAGGTTCATTCTCGTGTTACGCAGCACGTTTGAGCTTCAGCAAACCAATGAGGTTCATTCTCATGTTACGCAGCACGTTTGAGCTTCTCAAGAACCAATGTTCATTCTCGTGTTACGCAGCACGTTTGAGCTTCCAAGAACCAATGAGGTTCATTCTGGTGTTACGCAGCACGTTTGAGCTTCAGCAGAACCAATGAGGTTCATTCTGGTTACGCAGCACGTTTGAGCTTCCTCAAGAACCAATGAGGTTCATTCTGTGTTACGCAGCACGTTTGAGCTTCAGCAGAACCAATGAGGTTCATTCTGTGTTACGCAGCACGTTTGAGCTTCAGCAAGAACCAATGAGGTTCATTCTCGTGTTACGCAGCACGTTTGAGCTTCAGCAGAACCAATGAGGTTCATTCTGGTGTTACGCAGCACGTTTGAGCTTCAGCAAGAACCAATGAGGTTCATTCTGTGTTACGCAGCACGTTTGAGCTTCAGCAGAACCAATGAGGTTCATTCTCGTGTTACGCAGCAGTTTGAGCTTCAGCAAGAACCAATGAGGTTCATTCTCGTGTTACGCAGCACGTTTGAGCTTCAGCAAGAACCAATGAGGTTCATTCTCGTGTTACGCAGCACGTTTGAGCTTCAGCAAGAACCAATGAGGTTCATTCTCGTGTTACGCAGCACGTTTGAGCTTCAGCAAGAACCAATGAGGTTCATTCTGTGTTACGCAGCACGTTTGAGCTTCAGCAAGAACCAATGAGGTTCATTCTCGTGTTACGCAGCACGTTTGAGCTTCAGCAGAACCAATGAGGTTCATTCTCGTGTTACGCAGCACGTTTGAGCTTCAGCAAAACCAATGAGGTTCATTCTCGTGTTACGCAGCACGTTTGAGCTTCAGCGAGAACCAATGAGGTTCATTCTCGTGTTACGCAGCACGTTTGAGCTTCAGCAGAACCAATGAGGTTCATTCTCGTGTTACGCAGCACGTTTGAGCTTCAGCAAGAACCAATGAGGTTCATTCTGTGTTACAGCACGTTTGAGCTTCAGCCGAACCAATGAGGTTCATTCTCGTGTTACGCAGCAGTTTGAGCTTCAGCAAAACCAATGAGGTTCATTCTCGTGTTACGCAGCACGTTTGAGCTTCAGCAGAACCAATGAGGTTCATTCTCGTGTTACGCAGCACGTTTGAGCTTCAGCGAACCAATGAGGTTCATTCTGGTGTTACGCAGCACGTTTGAGCTTCAGAAAGAACCAATGAGGTTCACTCGTGTTACGCAGCACGTTTGAGCTTCTGGAAGTGGTCTGTTCTTGTGCATCATTCAGGTTCACTTGAGCTTCTGTTTATGATCGCTGATCAATGTTAACATGTGAGTAAAAGCCTAAATTAAATCTGTTGATCATAAAAAGCAATCGAGTCTCTTCAGAAAATTAGGACTAAACCACTCGATTCATATGGATTACTTTCCATATCTCTTAATGAACTTTTTGAATCATCAAAGTTTCAATTGCGTAGCTGTCTATGGAGGGACAGAAAGCTCTCAGATTTCATCAAAATATCTTAATTTGTGTTCTGAAGATGAACGAAGGTCTTATGGGTGTGGAACGACATGAGAGAGAGTAATTAATGACAGAAATTTAACTTTTAACTCTCTCGTCCTCTAGCGGCCACGGTTCGTGTGATTTACAACATATAGTATAACAGTATTGAACAAATATAGAATACAACAAATAGAAATAGATAATATACAGTATAATATAAATAATAATACAGGTAAAAAAGGGTATATATGGTATTTCCCCATAATCAAATAAAGATTAACAATAAAGGCCACATTTGGTGGTCATCTTTGTCTATTAAAATAAAAATATATATATTTCCAGAAAAGTAACCTTTCATGCCTAAGCATTTACAAATGAAACATTCCAAATCTATCCAAAACATTTAGCTATTAATCTAGTTAAAAACATTTATAAAAACATTTCATTCTTTCTCAGTCCCACAGAAATCACATGTAACATCTACATCAGAATCCTAAGAAAAAGAGATTTAACACACCAGATGGAGTATTTTAAAATGAACTTCTCACCTTATTTGTTATACAATATTTATTATTATATAATATTATTATATATATAATATTATTATTTTTAAGGCAGCAACCACTGATATTTGCAGTCAATGCACTCAAATTTAGAATGATTTACTTGATTTATAATCGACACAGAATGACGTCATGTCGAATTAAACTCAATGTGTTTAAGATGAACAAGTGTCCTTCAAACCTCAAACGTGTCTCAGTCTGACTTAAATAGTGCTGTAGTGAGTATCAGCTGTGCCTCATCATTTCTGAAAGAAAACACTGTAAGAACAGCGCCATAAAATCTGCCAGAAGCCAAAATAAGCTGTTTTCACAAGTGCGCGTGAACGAGTGTTCCTGACTCGAGCTTCAAACAAGTGTTTCTGTTATTTTAAGATATATTACAACACAAGAACTGTTGCTGTAAGTGTTTATTTTTATTGACTGATGTCGGATTGGCGGGTGCACGCAGAACACGCCCACCTCTCAGCGCGTGTTGGAGCGCGCCTTCATCAGTGTGCGGGAGCGCGCGCGCAGTCAGTGTGGAATGATGCTGCCGGCGAGTGTGCACGCGGTCCAGAGGGTCGGGTAAGAGTTTAAGATTAATTCCTGTTTTCATATTTTAAAGTGATCAGTGTGAATATCTCTCCTGTCTTGTGTTTTGATAGTTGTCCTGCGATATGGAGACCGTGGGATCTTTCAACAAGAGAGACACAATTAAATAAAGTAACATTTTTATTTCACTTCTCAGCTAACGAAAGTTTTGCAAACATTCCCAATTTCCCTTTATGAAAACGTTACTTTTGATTGTTGACAATATTTTGATTGTTCTCTGTATATTTTAAAAACGTTTTTTCTCGGTTATGCGAACGTTAAGAAAAATTATCATTTTGTAAACATTATGGGAACATTAAAAAAATAGTAATTAAATGTTAGTAATAGTAAATGTTAGACAAGCGTTCATGTTTCAGAAAATAACGATAAATAACGATTTGAGAACATCATTAAAGATCAGATAACTCTGAAAGAACGTTCTATTAACGTTACTGGAAGAACATTGCCAGAACGTTCCCTGTTTCTTTTCTGTCTATTGATCTGTTTTATAAGTTCTAGTGTCTGTTCTTGTGTTCAGATGGTTTCTGGAGGCTCCAGGCGGATTCAGGCGTCTGAAGATGTTTTCCATCATCCTGTGAGGTCTGGAAGCTTCACTACATGTTCATTAGATCTCAGAGTTTAAAATGTCACTTATTGGCCTGAAGGAAGCTCTTGTTTGTTGTTTCTGACGGATCACATCCATCCGCAGGCTGTTTCTGCCCAGATCCAGGATGCAGGAATATCTGTCTCATCTGGGCAGGACGGTTTTGGCCAGTTTCCCCGTTCAGGCCACGCTGCACTTTTACAACGATGAAGAGTCCAGCTCTGAGGAAGACGAGGATGGTGAAACCGACAGCCACTAAAGACAGATCTGCATCACATGAACTCACTCGTGAGCTGTGCGTGAACACTGTTTAGGAAACAAGCCGTGGGAATGAGGATCGGAAACACTGCGCTATGTTACAGGAAGCGGCGCTGATCCACGGAGATTCTCACCTGAGCCGAGCAGGTACACGGCGCGACAGGTCGGGTCACGCGGCAGTGAGACGGGTCACGCCATCAAAGAGAAAACACACCTTTGATCTGAGGAACATCCGTTCACATCATCCCACATCTGGGAACGTCTTTAAGGTGTCTTTAAATATTATCCCTGATAGTGTTTCATTTGTGTGTGATCATTATTTCCATTATATCATTATTGTAACTAATCATTATTTGAATGTTTATTACGGTGAAGCTGCTTTGAAACAATCTGTGTTGTATAACTTCAGAGAAATAAAGCTGACTTGTTATTGCTGGAACTCTAAACACAAATAAAGACATAAATTGTTCAATATGCTTTTGAATCCTCCATCATTTATTTATAATTATAACAGTGTATAAACTTTAAAAACGGGCTTTTGCTTATTTCGAATATCGATGGCTGAATGGCAGTGTGTGCCTGAATAATGCAAAGAAACAATAATAATAATGAGGATCTAAAGAAAGTCATTGGTTTTTTTATGGAAGCTTGTTTCTAACTCAAAATAAAGGAATTCTGACTTTTTCTTGCAATTTTCCCAAAACAAACTCGGAACTGCGAGAAGTAAAGTCATAACAGTGATAAAAACGTTTTTATTTTTATTCCATGGCGGAAACAAGTTTCCATAATATTCTAATAAAATAAACATGAGAAAAGGAAAACCACAATAGTCTGTTTTTCTGCAGGTCACGGGGTCGAGGGTCACAGGTTAACTGGTGACTGGCCACCTGACACCGGCGTGTTTACTCATGAGGGTCATCAGGTGCGGACGAGCAGGAACACGTACCTGCTGCAGACGGATGGAGACGTGATGGGCAGATAGTGAGATGACCGTTTCACTTCTAGTCTGAGGTCACAGAGGTCACGGTCTGACCAAACAGCCACACAACATGGCGAGCACAGCAGCAGCAAAAAAACAGGAACTTAGTTTTTGAGGAAGATGTGAAAATGCAGTGATGTTTTAGGAACTGGGTTTTTTACAGTTTTGTTTAACTGCTTAACGTCCATGAGTCCGTCAGGGGTCAGCGGGGTCACGACGGCCCGCTCAGGTTCATCAGAAAGTCAAATCTCAGGCCTGTCACATGCGGCTGATGGATCTGATCATCTAAACCCTGAGCAAACGCCACACGTCTGCACTGATGACAGAGACGGACGCCGGCACACATATTCACGGCTCGTGGTGATCCAGGTAAAACAAGCGGTTTATTTCACTGATGGGAACGTCTCTGAGTCTGGGAATCACGCCTTCCTGATCCTCAGCCGTGCACTGACTCCTGGCATAGCGATCTAAACAAACAACCAGAAATCACTTCATTTATCCATGCAAGAGGTTTAACCTGTTCACTGTTTGAGAATAGATCTGAGGGGATGTAATTCAGGGAACACAGAGCTGAGACACTCGGCAGATTAATGCAGAAGTGAAAGCAATAGTTATAGACGTTACTGTAAAGCAAACCCACTGAACAAACATTTTTATTCTATACAACATATATATTTTCTAAAATTGCTAAAGTCAAAGCCACATCTAACCAAGCTGTGCTCCAAATTTGAAGTTGATATCACAAAACTGAGCTGCTAGAAGGTTTTAAAGTACCGTTTCCATGGTAACACAATGTCCATTTTCAAAACGGTTCACAGGACAAATTTTTCTAAGTTTAAGCTTTTCACCTGTGATGTTGTCCACTGACCCGAGCGGAGCCGTGTTCATCATATTCACCCCAAACAGCAGCACAAAACAGGTGGTTAAAGTGACCAGCAGGTAGATGGGAGCCGCCAGAGCCCAGTATCTGAAAACAGACGAGTGCAGGACGTTAAAGGATTAGTTCACTTTCAAATAAACTTTTCCTGATAATTTACTCACCTCCATGTCATCCAAGATGCTCATGTCTGTCTTTCTTCAGTCGAAAAGAAATTAAAGGGTTAGTTCAGCCAAAAATGAAAATTCTGTCATTAATTACTCACGCTCATGTTGTTCCACACCCGTAAGACCTTCGTTCATCTTCAGAACACAAATTAAGATATTTTTGATGAAATCCGATGGCTCAGTGAGGCCTGAGCAATGACATTTCCTCTCTCAAGATCCATTAATGTACTAAAAACATATTTAAATCAGTTCATGTGAGTACAGTGGTTCAATATTAATATTATAAAGCCACGAGAATATTTTTAACGACTTATTTAGTGATGGCTGATTTCAAAACACTGCTTCAGGAAGCTTCGGAGCGTTATGAATCAGTGTGTCGAATCAGCGGTTCAGATCGCGTGTCAAACTGCTGAAATCACGTGACTTTGGCGCTCAGAACCGCTGATTCAACACAAAAGATTCATAACGCTCCGAAGCTTCCTGAAGCAGTGTTTTGAAATCAGATCTTACGGGTGTGGAACGACATGAGCGTGAGTAATTAATGACAGAATTTTAATTTTTGGCTGAACTAACCCTTTAATTTCTTTTCGACTGAAGAAAGACAGACATGAACATCTTGGATGACATGAAGGTGAGTAAATTATCAGGAAAAGTTTATTTGAAAGTGAACTAATCCTTTAAGATCTAAACAGAGAGTTTCACTCACTTCTGAGGCCAGTAAGTCAATCCAGCAGAATGAAGCCAGTCGTCAGGAACAAAAGCCCAAACCACATACAGCACTAAAGGAGACATTCAGCAGATGCTTTTATTCAGAGACAATTACAAATGAGCAACAAACAGTTGAGTCAAAATAAAGAACAAACGTCAGTCAAGTTGTCTGTTATGGCAAGTAATCATGTAAAATCATAAAATCAGATGTTTATAAACAGATTTTGACGCACAGAACCCGAACTGAGACCCCAGGAACAGCACGAAGCCGTAGATCGCTCTCTCCGGGAGAGGAGACGGAGAGTTTTCCACCATCATCCACACATTCACAGACACGTGCTTCCGATCCTCGACAACATTAAACACTTCGAAGAATCTGACAGTTTGAAAGAATCAGATGATTATAAATAACACAACAATGTCCCTTCTGTGATGCGGCGTGTGTCGTCGCGTCTCTGCGCAGGAGCGCCGCGTTCTGCTGCCCCCGAGCGGCCTGGAGTGTCACTACACGCGGTTATCTCGTGTTTGTATGGAGAGCCTCTCGCCAAAACCAGTTCAAACACAATAAACAGCTTTAATACAGTCAAAATACAGAGCTTTCTTTACATCTGTACATACGCGCGTTTCTGTTAGAGATCCTCGCAGCTCTTCACATTCTCTCACTGCATGTGATGAAATCTATGTGTGATATTTCATCCTAAAGCGAGACACCCCAGGTGAATAGAGTAAAAAAATTAACTAATATATATCACCATACTTCCCCAGCTGGTTGATTACATTAAAAATTATAATATTCAAATGAGGCGTAATTAAATATGAACTAATTTGCATAGATTTCTAGAACAAAAATCTGAATATTGGATGTTCAACTCAGGTTCAAAATTCTCGTTTAATTTTTTGAACATATTATATTAAAAGGTTTTTACAGAGGGAATTTTGGATATCTCCTTTTATCACTCCATAAATCAGAAAATACTATCAACAGCCAGAAAAAAAATTATTTTCACCATTTTTTTAGGAATAAAATGTTGCATAAAATCAGGCTAATTATATACCAACAAATCCCTCTGTAAAAACCTTCAGAATATAGATATAGAATAAAACTGTAAAGTTTAATGTATGTAAGTTCTTTCTGACTCAGAGCAGGAGAATAAACTCATTTTGAGAAAATAGATATTTACTGTAATTGAAATCTATAGACGCAAATAGATAAAGTGCTATAAAACATACATTTAAAAGTGTATTTTAGATGTTTTCTTTCCACCAGTCTGAAAACCAAAAAACGCAAAATCTCAAAATTGAGAGGTGCCTGAAAAAGCAGTGTTTTTGCCTGTAGTGTCCGATTATAGCTTCACCAGAGTATGTATTTATGTATTTATTTATTTATCTATTTAATTATGCGATTTTGTGTCTGTGTGGTAGCAGTTGTTACTACATTTTTTCGTAAATTTAGAAGAAACGTTAGTAATCAGGACGTGTAATCTCGCAGGCGAACACTAGAGGGCGCGACGCGTCATTCCGCAGGCGAACACTAGAGGGCGCCGCTCGCTATTCGCGCTCGTGCACGCTCGCGCTTCTGCTCACGCGTGAGATCTAACGGCTGACATCAGGAAACAATCAGAAGCTCTTCAAGCGATTCTGTTCCTAAAACAGGTCAGTAATAAACACTTTAATCATATTTGTGATGTCGCGCTGTTAGAATCGACCTCAGGTGTTTCTGCGACAGCGACGTTCTCGATATTAATTCAGTGAAACACAAATAAAGTGTCGCTGCGAAGACGCGTCGCGTTCAACTTCCTGATAAAGTTCTTCTGCTTCAGATTAAAAATTAAACATGTTGATACTCGTGTAGTAAAACGCAAATGTCATGCTTTATTAAATTCAAAGTCAGTCGCGTTTTGGCGCTTTTCACGATCAAACGAGCTGAAGGAAAAACTCCTCAGATGTTCGTCACTCCGAGTCAACGCGTTACTTCCCGAAATTCACGGAACAGACAAAATATCACGTTACTTGAGAGTCATTGAGTGTTTTTGAGTCATTGAGGTGTTTTAGATCAGTGACCTGCGGTGAATGTGCAGGTGTGGCTCAGGTGAGGTGCAGTATGGGAAACATCCCGATCTTCGTCATCTGTACTTTAGTGCAGTGAAATGTTTATTGTGTCCATTCCTGTCGATAAAGACGAGAAAAATAGATAAACACAATAAGAATGAACGCATTACACTGAATGAATAACCTGTAATGAAGATGTTGTGTTTGGATCAGAATGTCGGACACAGAAGACTCGGATCTGGAGGAAGGAGTGGATATTGTGCGACACAAAACCAAGATTGTGAGTAAAATTCAGAGTCATCTTTACACAATACTGATTGTTTCAGAGCAGCAGATTGTGTCGTCATTATTGATTCAGTGACTCATGATCATGGGTCAATCATGATGATTGTTTTCTCTCAGATCTATCAGAACCAGTTCCCGTTTATTCACATGGAGCCGCCTGGTGAGTGTTTGTGAAACTGTGTGTGATTGATGATCGGCGCCGCAGATGTTTCAGCTCTGTGTTCTGAACCATAGATGTCATTTATGAGCGGTGGATGAAGATAAAGCCGGAGGTGAAGAAGCAAGTGGGTCACCTGATGCACGTGTCTGTGTTTTGGTGGCACATCCTCCTCCGACAGCAGGAGAATCACCCCACCACCTTCTGGGCCGTGGAGATGGGCTTCCTGGACTCCAAGTGAGTGTCTTGGAAGAGAGGTCCGATTCAGATGTTCCCGTGAGGAGCTGAAGTTTCATTGCGCTGTTTTGTCTTTCAGTGTGTCGAATGATTTGAGTTTGAAGAGGCTGGAGAAGATCGAGATCTTGGAAAGCATCCTGGAGGCCATGGAGAAAGGAGTACGTATCTGTCCTGATGAAGCTCACGCTCCTCCGCTGGTTCTCTGGTTCTGATCACGTGTCTTGTTTTGTTCAGCTGTCCAACAGGGACATGGAGAGGAAAGCCCGAGCCGTGGTGTCGTTGAGCAGATTGTTCACCACGGTATGTCGCTGCGACGCTGCCGTGAGCCTGTTAAAGGGATGCTCCACCCGAGAATGAATTTACTCGCGCTCGTGCCGCCCCAGGCTGGTGTTTATGACTGACTTTCTTCAGATAAACACAGGAAGATTTATAGGACAGTAATCCATCTCTGTGAGTCCATATAATGCCTCTGAATGGCTGCCGCTCGATTGATGCTTGAAAAACCACAGCAGCGGTGATCCGCACGACCCCGGTGGATCAGTGTCTGCTGAAGACGAACCATAGGTGTGCGTGAGAGAGAAACTCATATTTTTAACTATAAAATATAGTGTTGCTTCTCGTTCAGCTTCACTGCGCCAGAGCTGCTCGATTCTGGATAATTTGAGAATTACGATTTTTTTGTTTAAAATAGAGATTCTGAATAGACAACTAAACTAAATAACGTGATTTAAAAGAGGTTCTGACAAAATGTTAATTGCTGCAGTGCAGTTTTATTATTTATTAAAGGATTAGTTCACTTTCAAATGAAAATTTCCTGATAATTTACTCTCCTCCATGCCATTCAAGATGTTCATGTCTTTCTTTCTTCAGTGGAAAAGAAATGAAGGAAAACATTCCAGGATTTTTCTCCATATAGTGGACTTCACTGGGGTTCAACGGGTTGAAGGTCCAAATGTCAGTTTCAGTGCAGCTTCAAAGAGCTCTACATGATCCCAGACGAGGAATAAGAGTCTCATCTAGAGAAATTAAAAATTATATACGTTTTAATCATAAATGCTCATCTTGAACTCTTCTTCTCTATTTGAATTCCAGCAGTGTAGAGACTGATAAGTGCATTACTGCCCTCCACAGGTCAAAGTTTGAACTAAATTGTCATATTCAATATGCTAGTGCAAGTATATAACGATTAGTTCAAACTTTAACCTGTGGAGGGCAGTAATACACTTAGCAGTGTCTACACTGCTGGAATTCTAATAGAGAAGAAGAAGAGAGCTAGTCTCTCATAAAGACTTCTTGTATCTTTACAGGATGAATCAGCATTTTTGAACGAATCTCTTGAATGAATGATTCAATGACAAATACATTGAAGTTGATACAATATTTATTTGAAGCAACAAGTTACTTTCGAAAGGTGATTTAATTTTATTTATCGTAGACATCAGTGTTTATATCCGAACTATAAACATTTTCCCAGCACCTCTGTGATAATCTGAATTATTATAAGACAGAAATAATGATACTGTGAGGTTTCATATCTATACATGATGACGTCTCTCTCTGGATCAGAGTGTTCGCTGTGGTCGTACATGTCAAAGGTTTAATAGACAGAGACATCTCGCTGTCATTTAAGAGTAAGATTGTGTGGGTGTTTGAATCGTGATTGAAATCTTTTAACGATTAATCTTGCATCTCTACAGTGCAGTTGTGATTAAGTGCAAGTGTTAAATTAAGTGGTGTTAGTTTTATTTTTATTTTTTACCAACACCAAAAGACATTCCAGCACCAGAGAAACAAATCTGGATGATTGAGATGACCGCAGAGACGATTCTACATTTGGACATACTCCCGTTATTTTCAGAGAAAGGGACAAGAACGTAATAAGTGCGGCACTGAGGAAACTTTTTAGAAATGGCACTTGAAAAATCACCTGGACCGGAGCCAGACTAACACTAGATAACTGAGAGCTTCAGGGTCGGAGAAGAGATTGTGTGTGGAGGACGAGAGCGCGGGCCAGACAAAACAACAGATGCAGAAATATCAGTGAGCCGCTCACACAGTCATGCACAGTTTGTGCGCATCAATAATAATGGACTCGCGTCGCGTCGTCGTCCATCGACACTTCATCAGCGACGCTGGTTTTCTTTATCTGACTGAGATGTAGTTTGTGTATGTGGTTAGGTTTTGAGCCGCACGTTCAGTTTGTAGTTCACACAGCTCAATGAGAATCAGAAACAATCACAGAATACGCAGAGAGGTGTTTAATATTTAATTTAACGTATTAATAACACAATTAATGAATTATATTACTGTATTTAAATTCATTTTAAGTTATCTCAGATTTTTTTTTTTAAAATGATCCCCCGCCCCCGGAGGATCACTGGCCTACAGTCATTATGCTGCACCACATCGCCCTCTACTGGATGTATAATGAGCAGCAATAAAGTACATTTTAGCATTTTATGCCGTCATACTTCTGTGATTATTTTATTGAACGTAACGTTAAAGTAGTGTAACGCGTTACAATTCAGAGACGGTAATATTGTAGTGTAACTAATTACTTTCAAATGACAGTAATATATAATGTATTACATTCTGGAAGTAACTTGCCCAACTCTGGCTGTAAGTATGAGCGTGTTACTCACGGCTATCGCTTGTCTTCAGAAGACATTGATGGATCCACTGGGGTCGTGCGGATCACCGTCAGGATCGCTCTGTGTGGTTTTTCAGGCATCAATCGAGCGATAGCCATTCAGAGGCATTATATGGACTCACAGAGATGGATTATTGTCCTAAAAATCTTCCTTTGTGTTTATCTGAAGAAAGTCAGTCATATAGGGGATGGAATGAGTGTGAGAAAATGTTTCTTTCCGGGTGGAGTATCCCTTTAACAGCCCTGGATTCTGACACGTCTGTCTGTCCGTCTGCAGCAGGAGGATTGTTTGACCGAAGCCATCGCGTGGCTGCTGGACTCTGGAGTTCCTGACATCCGTCAGAGGCTGCTGGATCTCGGATCGGTGGAGATTCGCTACCGTACGCTCCGCTTCGTCTTCAATGAGTGTGAGTTTCTTTATGTCTGTTAACGACCTCACAATACTAGAGATTGGAGCTGGGTTGAAGATATTAATTTAATTGATTCTAATTTTGATTAACCGATATTGATTGAGGGTTTTTTTTTAGTCTGTTTTGTTTCACTAAACATTATTTGTACCTCCCGCCATCCAGTAATCACTAAGTTTTGATATGAAGCAGTCTCAGCTTTCAGATTCTGTCAGTTTTATCACTAAATGTGTGGCGACAGATCGCTGGACTGATCATTTCTTCCTCTTCCACTAGTTACGGCAGTGAATGAACATCAGAAGATACTCACTGAAGTGAATCGTGTGTCGTGTAATCGCTCAGAAAAGCCATTCGATGACCATAAACTCGATAGTCAGCTAGAAAAATAACCCTAGAGGAGCATTTTGATTAATACATGCACAATATTACATATTCATTATACTTTCACTTTAATTTTGATGTTGTTTGAATAAATCTGTCATGAAAGCAAGTGTTGATGACAGCCACCGTTTAAATGTTTATAATTAACCCTAACCTTAACAAATTGGACTAGAAACATACTGTTAAAAGGTTATTATTGAAATGTTATTATAATAAAAGCTTTCAATTTAAATGTTTGTATACAAACCAGTTGTTAATTTTAACCTGTAATATTACAGTAATGCAGTAGAGTTTACAGCTTTAGTTCAGAGAGATTGTTTTTGACATGTACTGTGCCTGATAAATATCCAAATGAATCCATATGGAGGTCAGAATGGACTCATGTGATTTGGATCAGTGTCCAGCCCTGTGATGGCTTCAGTTCTGGCTCAGATCACTAATAAACGTCTCGGCCCACAGATGCGCGTTATCTCCAGGTGGTGTCGTGCAGTAAAAAGAAAGCCATCGCCGAGCTGAAATCAGAGCCGGACTCTTGGACTTTATCGGTGAGAGGCTTTAAGATCACATGTTTGAGCTGTAATGAATCGAGACTGCAGTGTGAACGCACCGCATCCGTAGAGTAATTCACACCCTTTTCATTGTGATTATTGTGGGAGTTCTGCTATATTAGGTGGAAATGGAACAGAAATGAGATTTATTTTTTGACTCTATACCAGAAAAGTGACGAGATGAAAAACAAAGGAAATGAGCAGTTCCAGAAAAAGAAATATGATGTGGCTTTAAAGTGGTACACTAAAGCCATTAAATACCAGTAAGTGACAGACCATCATCACCGTTCTAATTCACGATCCTGTTCATCCTCTCCATGTTGCACTTTCTGTTTTAATCGATTGTTTATCTTTGTGTTTGTGTTTCAGCCCTAATAACCACATCCTGTATGGGAACAGAGCGCTCTGTTTGATCCGCTCTGAGAAATATCTGTGAGTGATTATTCCATTATTCCGACGCACATTACTGAAAAACGTGTGTGATACTGATTGTGGGAGTTGTTTTCAGGAAAGCGCTCGGTGATGGAAAGAGAGCCATTATATTACAGCCAGACTGGGCGAAGGTTAGTGCTGTTTCACTGATTCATCCTCGTCAGTTTCAGTTAACGATCTGCTGGGAATCGGGTCAAACTCGCAGCTCATCCAGAGCTTTTCCGAAGGTTTTCTTCTGTCTTGCAGGGCCATTATCGCTTCTGTGACGCTCTGTTCTACCTGGGGGAGCATCAGAAGGCTCTGCTGGCCAACCATCAGGCTCAGAAAGTGTGCGGCGCAGACGCGGAGGGAGTCAAAGACCTGCTGCAGCAGTACGAGCGTTTCCAGACGGAACTGCAGGAGAGCAAAGGTAACGGCCGATCCTTCAGCTCGACTTCAGCCTCGTCTCACAGCAGATCCATTTATTTGTGTTGTTTCGTCAAGCAGACATGAAGACCAAGAAGACCGAAACAAAAAAGATTTCTTCTAAGACAAGGTTTGTGTTTATTGTTCGTGTTGCTGCTCTGTTTTTGCATCATGAGCAAAACGATTGAAGCTTGTTTTCCTGTAACGCAGAGCGCACGCGGCCAACGATTCTTCGGGTCAGCATCTGAAGTCCAGTCGTCAGCCTGAAGCGACGTCTCGTTCCTCCAGCCTGGAGAGTTCGGTGAGATCTTAAGAACACAACGCTTACTTTCTCACTAGTGGTCGACCGATGTATAGCCAAGGCTGATATATTAGCCTTTTTTAATGACGACATCAGCTGATACGTTTTTCTGTTTGGCCGTTGCGTTTGAAGCAGGAGTTTTATTTTGACAGCGCTGAGAACGCCATCTTCATTAGTTTACTGTCTTCTTGTAAATTATTACACAGAGCTGATAAATGAAGAAGGTTAATCGTATACAAAAAATATTATAGCATTTGCTTCTCTATTATTATTATTATTAACGGACTGCTCTGTGCCTGCTCAAAATCCTGTGTAAAGATGTAATGCCACATGAAAGCTGGACTAAATTATGCCTGCTCTGACCCACTTCAGCCCCCAGTATCAAGCTGTAATTGCGATGTAAATGCATGCATTTGTCACCTCTGAGCAGCATTAAACCGTCTGTGTAAAGACACTTAAGTGGCATTTCAGAAGCTCTTCTGTGCCACCTGTGCAGTATAAATTTGCAAGTGAAATGCAAACACTATAATTTTCATGTACGTCAGCATTCACCTAATACTTTGGGCTTTACTCTGCTTTTGATGGTCGGTCCATGTGAATCGCATGTGGACAGGAGAGTTCAGCTGTACTTTAGACGCACAAACTTTAAATCCTCGATTTCAAACTATATCCAGATGGCCGCTGTGTCACATTCATGCCATACTCACAGTGTGCTGTATGCAGCGTTGGGCACGCTACTTTTAAAAAGTAATTAGTTAGACTTACTAGTTACTTCTCACAAATAGTAACATCATTATTAAAGTAACTAATTACCAGGGAAATTAACTATTGCGTTACTTTTTTAAAAATTCAAATATGTCAAATAACTTGTATTAAATATAGACTAAAAATAAATTATTCTTGATCTGACTCGTGACTCTTGATCCGCTCTTGCTCGTGACATGAGATTTCTCTGTACTGTACTACGTGTTGGCAGCCATTAAAGAAATCATAGTTTCATATTTGTTTAAATATATGTTATGTTTTAATTTCATGTATTTGATTATGAAAAGTGAACAGCATGAGTAAGATAGAAAACATCATAAGATGCGTAATATATCGGGAGACATGGAGTGGGTCAGACATGATTTTGATCACTTCATTAAGTTTTGTTTTGTAGAAAGCCTTTCTTTAAAGTGAATTTCATTTTGTAAAAATTGTATCTTAATTTTAATGTTGCATCAACCAATTGCCTGGATTTAATAAATAAGAAGCAAATATAGCAGACAATATAATCATAACATGGAGGCGCCGGCGCGATCACTTGCGCGTAAACTGGAGCGCGTCTTACAGGCTAAATGAACCGAAACTCAGCGGCTGCTTGCCTCACAGACATGAGAAATATATCTATAGAAAGCTTGAAATGTCTACTTCTGAACTAAATAATTCAAAACGAAAAGTAGGCTACTCTCTGATTATGTAATCTGAATGAAATGTGCATTCTCTCTCCAGGCGCGTCCACGGAGATGATGAGAGTCAGCAATGTGAACTTCATCCTCTCAGCCGACACTGATTCACAAAACATTAGTTTATTAATAAACAATTAAAATGTTTCCTTGCTGTTTTTTGTCACATTAATAATCATTACTTTTGCCGGTTCTTTATGGCAAGCTTTATGTGCACTATAGGCCTATATTAGGTAAACGCTCATTATGATGGTTTATTCTCTCCAGTAGCCTATATAAGAAATTAAATTAATATAAATGTGATTAGTCAACTGATGGCTTAAATGAACAACTACTAGTCGACTAGAAAAAAAACTTTTTACATATTATCGGTCACAAAATGTATTCTGTTTTGAGCTCGCGCTCCGCTCGCATGCTCTGACACACACACACACACACACACACACACATGTTTGTTTTTGTGAATTGTGGGGACTTTCCATAGACTTCAATGCATTTTACACTGAACAAACTGTACATTCTATCCCCCTACCCTGCCCCTACCCCTAAACCTAACCCTCACAGGAAACTGTGCAAACTTTTACTTTTTCACAAAAACTCATTCTATATGATTTATAAACCCATTTACATTGTGGGGACCGCTGGCTGGTCCCCACGATGTAGGTGAACTCAGGTTTATATTACATCATGGGGACATTTGGTCCCCACAATGTAATATAAACAAAAGCACACACACACACACACACACACACACACAGAGAGCATCGTATATTATTATCAGTTTAAAATTATATTTGTGTATGACTAACCTGTACTGTTTCTTTACAACAAAACGCTTTGCATGTCTATGATCTCTAGTCACACCAATCATCATCAGTTAGCATGTGTCCCACCCCTAACACAAACACACACACACACACACACACACACACACAAATGCGCACACACACACACACACACACACACACACACACACACACCCCAGAGAAAAACATTGCAGGTCCTCTGGCTGAGAGAGAGACTCCTCGGGTGAAAACCGCTTCACTGACCTCAATAGTAACGCCACATTTTTTTAACAGTAACAGTAACGGCGTTGTAAAAGAGGAAAAAAGTCATTCGCTTGATTACTCGTTATTGAAAAAAGTAACACCGTTTATTTATAACGCCGTTATTCCCATCAGTGGCTGTGTGAAATTAGTGCTATATTCTCAGTACTTGAACAAAATACGATTCCCTGAATAGTGCACAGTGATTTACCAAAATACAAATTAAATTTCAGCAATGTCATGCTTGTGTTTTTACTGTCTTCAGATTCAATGGTGTGCTTTATATCGGCCACCTGCTCTCTAAGATATCAGCCATCTAAACATCAATATCGGTCGCCCACTAATTCTTCTGTTCAGTTTCTCTTGCTTCTGTACGTCTAATCACTGTGGTCTTCTTCTCTCAAACAGCAGAAATCTGAAAACTGGAAAAACCAGGATGACGCTGCAGGTGAGGGAGGAGGAAAATTCCTCAGATATTTCAGAGAAGTTGCTTTTGAATTTCAAAGCGTTTGCGTCTGTATTGAACATGTCTTCAGCTTCAGTTTACATGTGCACTGCTCTTATTCTGTCGCGTTACGCTTTATTTTTGCTTGTGATGTCATGGTGCCATTGCTAATTTTGTCAGCTACTTTTGAATATACTTTTAGTCCTGTGTCAAATATACTATTTAGATTATCATATTTAGTCAAGTTCAAGTTCGTTTATTTCTAAAGCACATTTAAAAACGGCCAGAGGCCGACCAAAGTGCTGTACAACAATTAGAGGAGGAGTGTACATAAAGTATGAAAGAAACAGTTAAAAGACAAAGAAACAGAAGGCAGAGAAATATAGACACTATATACACACACATATCCACATATATATATATATATATATATATATATATATATATATATATATATATATATATATATATATATATATATACACACCTACATATATATACAGATATATGCATGTACACACACATGTACATACATATGACATACATGATATATACACATGCATAAATACACATTATATACACATATATAGACATACACATACATACACATACATGCATAAACATATACATACATAAATACACTCAAATACCTACATATTATATACCAAATGCGAGTGAGAAAAAGTCAACCTTGTTCTGTTTTTGTCGACTAAAAGTCTGGCAAAATTTTACTTTAATAATTGTAATGATTGTTGTCGTTTAAGAAATTTTTACATTTCATCAGAATTATTGGTCTTGTTCACCAATAAGCACAAATCAATAACACCAATAACAAACTATGTAATATTTACATAGGTTGCATAAGTGCGTTTATTCAGCAAGCACAATCGCAAATACAGTCATGTTTGTATTTGTAAAACTATTTGTTTTTGTCCACCTGTATTAGGCATGTTTGAACGGTAAAGTTGTTTAAAGGGTTAGTTCACCCAACAGTGAGTCATCAGATACTCACACTCATCTGAAAGAGTTTCTTTGTTCTGCTGAACACAGCAGAAGAACATGATGAAGAATGTCTGTAAGCAAACCGTTTCTGGTCTCCATCGACTTTCACAGGAGGAAAAAAGAAAGGCGCTATGTAGGTCAACATATTCTTCTGTTGTGTTCAGCAGAACAAAGAAACCCTTCCAGAGGAGTGTGAGTATCTGATGACAGAATTGTCACTTTTGGGTGACCTGTCCCTGTAAATCATGGTTTTTACAGTCAGTTTGATGTTTCCATAGACATTGTCCTGTTCATTTCATTCGTGCAGGTCTGGAAGAAGGTGTTGACCCTTACACTGATTGTAGAAGCCTTGCTTATACCGTTTAAAACATGTAATTCACACTGTGACAGCAGCCTGTGCTTCTCTCGTCTCTGAACAGACACGCTCTGTTCTTTATATATGTTATCTGTGTTGAGCGTGTGCTATCTCGCCGTATTTCAGAAGTGTCTTCCGCCCCTCGTCCTCCCTGCTGTCTGTTCCCAGCACTCATCTCTGCCCTCCGAGGACACTGATTACACGCGTGTTAACCCTGCGGTTCTTGCATTGCATTATGGACCGCGCTGGCATGCAGAATGAAGTTTGAATTGTGTAATTGAAAGAATGCAGTTTCTTTCACGTGGGCATGTTGTCACAAACTCCCTCCAGAGGAAGTGAGCGTCAGTGTTTCCTGTGTGTCGAGTTTGTTCACTCCCCCCTTCTTTATCCCGCTGCGTTTGTTTCTAGTAGCTGACAGGTGTTTAGCGCGAGCGGTTCGTCTGGTTCTGCTGGTTGTTTCTGTGATTTCTCAGGAAAGTTTCTTTATTTGAACATGTGGCGCATTAATCCCAGAATTCCCTTGTTTTCAGGGAACTCTGGAGCTCGAGCCCATCCTGAAGGAAAAACTGACCGACTCAAAGACGTGAAGAGGTAATTAACCTTGTCATGAAAATGAGCAGAAAACAAGCTAATTCTTTTGTTAGTTCAAACACATTTTAATTATTCAAGTGTTGATAGAAATCTGACTGATATTCATTGTAAAGGATGTTGGGAGTCTTTATGAAGAGTTATTTTATCTTTAAAGTGAAACTTGAGCTTCTAATGACAGGTACAATCAGACTAGAGTTACTTTCATTTCACTAGAGGAGTCGCAGTCGCTCAGTAACAGGATGTTCTTCTGCTGTTTGATGATGAACGTCTCAGACAAACCCTTGGTAACACTTTACAATAGGCATGTAGTAACTAACATATATTTACAACTCATGTTCACAGTGCTTTAATGTTAACTTTTGTTCTTAAAAATATATTAGTAAATGTTGAAATTAACATTAAATAAGATGTAGTGTTCATTGTTATTTCTTGTTAACTAATGTAACTTTATTGTGAAGTGTTACCAAAACATTTTCATTACTTCAAATAAACATTTGACTTGAATAAATATATATATATATAAAACTTTTTTCAGCTAGTTGCCAGAGTAACAATTACTCATTTTAGTTTCAGTTGAAGTACTAAAATAAAATTAAAACTGAATGAAAAAATTGACAAAACTGATAAAAATGCAAACACAACTTCTAAAGTTAACTAAAACTCTAATGAAAACAGAAAATCTAGAGCTGAAATCTAATTCAGTCGTTCAGTCTCTCCGTCTCAGTGTGTCGCTCATCTGCTCCTGAGGAGTGTGACCTTGAGCTGAACAGCTGCGGTTTTTATTCCTCACTGCCTTTATGCCAGAAAACTCTTGGATTCTGATGTTTATTCCTGATGAATCTTGTCCTAGTGAAATGAGTCCCCGGAAGACTAAGAAAGCTTCATCCAGTGTTGCGGAGAAGCCAGCGGTGCGGAGCAAACACACGCCCGGACCGGACCGAGCCAACAGTCCTGCGGTCAGTGTCGCACAGAGCGTTAGTCTGGAGTCTGATGTGTGTCCGTGTGTAACGCTGCTGTTTGTCCAGCAGGAGGCCACCAGCGAGGCGGATGTGAAAGAGCGCTTCTGTGCCGCCGTTCAGGAGGGTCACACGGCTCTGAGCGACCAGCGCTGCCGAAACGCACAGCAGTCCTTCTCTGTGGCCCTGCGGATACTGGAGTCCAGCGGCGCGGCGGTACTGACCGCCCTCTGTAGTGATTCACTGCAATTAAACACTGATGCAAACATCATCAAATATGAGACGCGTTCAGATCCTGCTGTAAAGTTTTTAGAATTTATGCACATCTCGGTGTTTCCATCCAATGTTTTAAATGCAATATCCCAAAATTCACATAAAATAATTAGTGATGATGATTCGGATCTTCTCTCTTCTTCGCGTGTTTGACTCTGAATCGTTTCATGAGGCTCGTTTTGATGGTTGAATGCTTAAATGTTGTGCTTCAGGATGTCTTAAATATTTGTCTCTGATGTGAATTGAATGTTTTTTAACCCTCGTTCATTAGTGTTTCTGTTTCTGACAGGCACTGGGTTTGACGGAGCTGGATAAATCTGTGCTCGTATATGGATATGCAACCGCCCTTCTGGAAATCGGACAACCAGAGGTAATGCAACACAATTCAGCTTGCGTTTGAAAGGAAACGATAGTGTCCTGCCGTTCACAGCGAGAGCGAACATTTACCAGCTGACCATCTTTAACTTTAACTTAGGAGACGAACGTGACTGCATCAAAACATAGGGGAGAAGTCATATGACTTTACCTCTTGTGGTAGAAATTCCCCTATGCACCTGACTTAAGTTAACCTGGGGCGTCTCCTAATCGACGTCTCGTCCTCTATGGACGCTGTCATTTGGGAATAAGCTCTCTAGTGTCAGCTGACCTGCTGCGCAGCATTAACACACACACTCCAGACAATACCTTGAATATGCTTTAATCACGGCCGGGAGGATCTCAGATCAATCCCCTGAGCAAAAGTGTACAGCAGTTTTTATAGGATGAGTGCGTGATGCATTACGATAATATGATTAGTTCTTCTTATGATGCTTCCTCGATACTCCAGCTTCTTCCTGGGGTCAGGTTAAATATATCTATATTCAGACAACTGTGCTTCCTCTTATATTTAGACACAGTCTACTTTTGTTTCTTTTTTTTGTTATATTCAGCACACTAACTTTGGCTCAAGTGTCGGACATTTAGTTTTACAAAAGCATGTAAATGTTAATCCTGCAAGAAACAGGGATGTTAGTTACGATTAAACTTAAATTTCCTTCACACACTTACTTTATGGACTTAAAAACTTTAAATAAGGCTTTCAGGAATACACACTTCATGTGGCATATTCTGTGTGAAATGGCCTTCAGTCACTTTGAATTAAAGCTTCCGCCCAAAGCATGAAAAGAAGCTGAAAAACTGTGAAAGTGTGAAAGTCACTAACGCTCCTGATGCGTGAGTTTAAACGGTCTGATTTCAGTTCATGTATTGAGTTTCTTCTCGTGTGTGCAGGAACTGGCTGAAGCTCAGAGGAAGTTCGCCACATTGGAGTCGTCAGAAAGGAAGTTTCAGTCACTGGTGCATTATGGGATGGGGCGAGTTTATCTTAAGGAAAACAGGTGAGTGTTGACGTGAACGCTGCTGTGCTGGTTCCTGATGGTCTTGGACCCCGTGCTCATGTTCTGTGTTTCACAGGTTTGCTAAAGCTCTGGAGCGTTTCTCTAACGCACAGCTGATGATTCAGAGACACGTCACACCTGGAAAACTCACCTGGCCGACCACTAAAACTATAGTTGAGGAAACGCAGACGGCCCGTTTAAAGGTGATTATAATCTGTTATGCGATTTAGTGGGGCTCGATTGAACGCATCGATTTTAACCTTCTAACTTTGAACCGATATCGATTCCCAAGATTCAACTGAAAACAGAAGATCAATCTTGGTTTTTAAGAATCCACACTGGTTCATCAAAATGAGAATCGATTAAAACTGATAAATGATTCCAGCCCTAGTGTAGATGACTTTAAACCTCTGTTACGAGAAGAAGGTGCTGATCTGAACTCTCTCCGTCCTGAAGGAACATCTGGAGAAGTTTGTAGAAGTGTGTAAGTTTCCTCCTAAAGCAGACGCGATGTGTCGGCATCAGCACTGCCTCGCTCACACCATCCAGATCTACTTCAGCGATCCAGACTTTAAGGTGAGCGTCGTGATTGTTCAGGAATGAGCTGAATCTGCAGCGTGATCTGAGGATCTGTGTTTGCAGGGCTTCATCCAGCTGACGTGCTGTCAGAGCTGCAGGGTCGAGTTTCATATGAGCTGCTGGAAGAAGCTCAAAACACTTTCATTCTCAGATAAGAACGACAAGGTCAGATGGACACGCGTCACTCACTTACACCAGAGACCTGAAGGGGGCAGAAACACTCATTCGTTTTTCTCTTTGGCTGCAGGATTTTCTAAAAGACTCATGTTTTACGCCAGACTGCAGAGGTCAGATCTGTCACATTGTAATATTTGGCTCGACGGGGCTGATAAAGTGTGAGGTGAGGCGTTCGCACACACACAAACACGTGCGGTGATGTTTAATGGCTTCATTTGCTTACTAACATTCTCCTCGTCTCTCAGTTTAAAACGTCTATTCCTAAAATCAGACCTGCTGGACGAGCGAGAATCAAGCAGCCGTGTACAAGGTGACGTTTAATCCTGTTTGATTCTGCAGCGGCGCTTTAAGCTACGGATGTTTACGATGATTTCTCTCTCTGTGCCTCGACAGTATTAAGAAGTTGAAGTCTAAAAATGATCGAAAACTTCGGCGGAAACAACAGAAGTTGGCGAGACGTTCTGCATGTCAAAAGAGAGATGAAGTAATGGCTGCGGAGGCCTGTAAAGAGCCGGCGGCCGAGCGAGGATCATGTGAGCAAACCAGACCGAGCCGCTGTAGAGAAACGATATTCACATTTCTTCCTGATTTATTGCAAAAGGATTTGCCAAAAATATTGTGATCAATTTCAACTTTACAAAATATATTCCTATGAAGTTAAAAGATTTTATTCCTTTTAGAGGTCTAGAAATCACACTTAAAATTAGACAAAAACAGTCGTTGAAGGGGTGAATTAATTGATTTTTACACTTGTGATCAAAAGTTTGGATTTATTACTTTTTTTTTTTTAAATGTTTTTGAAAGAAGTCTACATTTATTTGATCAAAAAATACTGTAAAAACAAAAATATTATTACAGTATAAAACAGCTGTTTTCTCTGTGAATATATATTAGGGATGCACAATATTGGCCACCATATCGGCCGATATGTTCATTTTTGATCTTAACATTTTTGGCCCGATAACATGTTAAAGGCGATAGATAATGGATTATTTCCTTCAGCCGAGACACTTCAGAAGCGCACTGTCCACCATGATGGTTTTGAATTGCTTGAAATGTGATTGAAATCTCTTCAAAAAGAAAATTACATTTAAAGTGCAGTGTGCAGCGCAAATCTGTCATATGGCCTACAAAACATTATAATGAGAACATTATAATATGGCTTTTAATGGTGAGATTTTTGTTTTTGTAATCAGGCTAAAATTATATAATTTGATTTAGATTTATCGGCCAATATATATCAGTTATCGGCTTTCAGATATAAAGAATTATCGGTATTGGCCTAAATGTTCGTTTCGGTGCATCCATAATATATAGTTGAATGTTTATTGAGCAGCAAATCATCATATCAGAATGATTTCTGAAGGATCATGTGACACTGAAGACTGGAGTAATGATGCTGAAAATTCAGCTTTGATCCCAGGAATAAATTACACTTTACTATATATTCACATAGAAAACATATATTTTAAATTGTAATATTTCACAATATTTTTGATCAAATAAATGCAGCTTTTGTGAGCAGAAGAGACTCTTTCAAAAGACATTAAATAATCATAATAATCGACCCCAGTGTAGTTTAGCCCATTTTCAAGGCTTGTTTTGTGTTGTTTCACTCATTTGATGTCATTTCTGAGATCATTGAGTGGAAACTGCTTCCAGATGGACTGTAACGCTGTTTCTCTCTTCTTGTCGTTCCCACAGCACCACACAGAGTCTCTATTTATGTGGACCGTGTTTTACATCAAATTCATGATAACAAAGGACTTTTTAAAGAACAGCCAGTGAATATTTCTTTGTTTTGGGAGCATCTGCGGCCGTGGCTGGACTTGTTTGAGAGTAAAGGACAGGTGAGTGTGTTAAACGGCCGTAGAGACGTCGATCTGCTGTCGGACCTGGTGGATCTTCTGCTGGAGTCCAGGAACCGGGTCTGGGCGCGAGTCTTTATCCAGACGCTCGGATCTGTGCATCATATCAAACCCAAACTGCAGCATTGGGCTCAGCAGCTGGATAACTCTGGTGCGTCTGCTTTCCTTCTCCGTCTTCAGATGTCACAGTGAGAGAATATTGTGTAAAACATAAAGACAGAGTCATTGATCATTAGCCTGTTAGCCCTGTTTGATCTGAACTTACACGGTTGTATATAAATGTTTTTCACAGGATGTATTTTGAGTGTTTAAGCTTTCGAAGGGTACCTAATTCATGATCATTACTAAATGGGGAAAAAAATTAATTTAAGAAAGATGCTACCGGGACAGTTATAGATAGTCTGTTGGCTCATGTTTGATTCCTGTATCTTCCATCTCCTCCATCAGGTCTGAAAGCCGCGCAGTCGTTCTTCAGTCGTTACAGCGCTCATCTGGAGGAGCTGGACCTGAAGCCTCTGCTGACCTTTACGCCCCTGCAGGAGACACTTGAGAAATTCGGCACCGTTTCGGAGTTATTTGACCGTGAAAGTTTTACTGTAATGGAGTATTTAAGACAAGCTCCCGCTAAAGAAATGCGTCTGTTTATTTGGACTCTAGAGTCGAATCGAGAGCGATATCACACCTGTCACTCCATTCTCGATCAATATTTTGAAGACGGTACGTAAGTTGAAACGGGTGATGTATGTGTGTATGAAGGGAGTTTTTGCTAATTACTTTGTTTCTTTATCTTTAGATGCTGTTTGTTTAGTCATTAAAAAGACGGATGATGAAGAGCACCTGGTAAGAGAGACGCGTGCTCTGAAGAGTTTCGTCTGTGACCGAGGTTGAGCTGTTGTAGTGACGCTTCCTGTGTGTGTGTGTTTCAGAGTTCAGTATTTAAGAGTAAAAACAGACACCGCAAGAAGAAGCAGAAGGAGTTTAAGGTGAGTGTCGTGAGTGCAGCGGCGCGGGTCAAAGTGCTTCAGGCTAATCCGTGCGTGTGTGTGCGTGTGTGTGTGTGTGTGTGTTTCAGTCTGTTATTGTGCTGTCTGGAATGAGAGGTCATTCGAGAGATGAAGATGAGGAGGACGAGCTGTTCTCTGAGGAAGACTCTTTGTGAGTTCAGTCATTGCACATCACTTCTGTGAAATGAATCTTCTCGTCTGTGAGATGACTTTGTGAATGGGATGTTCCAGGTTGTTCCTGAACGGCATGGATCCATTCAGCGTTCCCGATCACCTGCGAGGTCAGCTGGCAGAGTTTGAGGAGCAGTACGCCGGATCAGCACACCGAAGCCATTACGAGAGAATTCTGGACAATCACCCCGACCCGACTAAAGAAAGTTTATATGAGTACGTGTCGTCTGCGCTTGTGCTCTAGACTGATTGTGACGATGATGTCGTAATAGCGTAGAAAACAGTGATGACTTCTTCTGTTGCACATTTTCACACACTAAAGGCCCGTTTACACCCAGAACCAAAACAATAACTGTGTTAGCGGACATTAATGAAAACTACAATAACTTTTTAACGACAACTGTATTAGCGTCCACACCAGCAGACAATAGGGTATATGTCGAATGTCACATGACCGAACCGGAAAGCGTTAACAGCAGTCTGAACTGACGGCATATCTGTGGACTTTTAAGGTAATCAGCGAAACCACCTATTTCACATTATTATAGGCATTTTATTCTAGCAAATATCTAAACGTTAGAAAAATGAAAAAAGCTTTTAAATATCAATCTGCATATGCAGGGGACATCAGTCATGCTCATCTTTGCTCGCTCCTTTTAAGTTATCTTGAATAAAACGCCACATTTTTTCATGAAGCACATGCAAAAGACCTAAACCGGAAGCGATCTAATCTGTTTTACAGAATACGGAAATTAGATTGCGCATAACCCTACTATAACGTGGGTCCCAGCTGATGTATGATTAAACATTGACAGCCAATCAGAATCCATCCTGCTTTAAAGCGCTCAAGCATTTAAAGTGGCAGATGACAAAACTGCAGCGCCGTTAATAGTTATCGTTCTTGGTGTGAACGAGCCGCAAGATAACCTCACCTTTGTGACTCTCTCTGGTTCTGCTGTTCTTTAGTTATTTTGCTCAGATTCTGGAGGAACACGGGCCGCTGTGCGCCTCAGACCCGCTGATGGTCGGTGAGTTGGAGAACTTTCCTCCGGAGGCGCAGCAGAAGATCGCAGACGCCGGCGGACTCAAATCCTTCCTGCTGGAGTCTCTGCGCTTCACTATGACGGACGACCTGATCGGACTGATGAAGCACGCCGTGTCTCTGACCGATAACGGCCAGCTGCCGTCACACCTCAACCCGTCCGCCCAAGAGTTCTGGCCGCATGGAAACGCCTTGAGTGAAGCCGTGGCACAAATCAGTTTGGTTTCTTTCGATAACACAGACGAGCCTGTGTCTTCGGATCCGTTCCCGCTTCTCCCCGATCCGTATGATTTTGAGTGTCCCATCACAGATTATGAGTATTTGACCGCAGACGTGACGGACGCGGCTGCTGAGAAGCACGTTTGCAACGCTGTAGAGGCGAGAGAGGACAAACACACAGCCGTGTGTGTGTGGGTAAGATGTGCCACATGATGGGAATGTTGTCAGGATCAGTGCCCTCTCTGACCTCTGACCCTTGCCTCTTACAGGATTTTGCAGACCGTACAGATGTTTCTATCAACACCGAGCCGTACGCTTCCTTCGAGAGAAACAATGTGAGTGACGTGTAATTTAGTGTCGTTCAGATGCTGTCGATTTTTAATAAGTTTGAGTTATTATAATAAGCCTGGTTCAGGACACTTTATACAATACAGATGGTTTCAAAGCAGCTTCACAGTAATAAACAGGAAAATAACAGAATTGATGATGCAGACTTCATCAAATATGAGACGAGATCAATTTAGTTCAAGTTTTGTTCTCATCTGAATCAAATAATATTACTGAATATTAAGTGTCTTCTGGTTTAAAGTCTGGATGAAACCACATTCACAGCCACTTCTGCAGTGTGATATATTTAGGATGTCACATGCATGCAGGACTGTGAATACACAGTGAATGTGAAGCATCAAGTGCAGTGCATTACCTCCCTACTGAAACTAGTCACCCATTGGTTTCTTCCAGGGCGACATGATGCAGAAAGAGAAACAGAAGCTGCAGATGTTGAAGAAGCTCCAACAGATGAAGGACGATTATGTAGCCGTCCAGCAGAAGAGGGCCGAGGAAATATCAGCGCTTCAGGAGGAAACCCAGAGAATCACACAGACCATGCAGGTAGAGAAACGGCCGTCGAGATCTTCTGAAGCGTTTCTGCGGTTCTGCAGCTCAGATGTACGTCTGTGCTTGTGTTCAGATCGCCAGCGCAGAGCTCGCCATGTTCCAGCAGAAACTAGAGGAGGAGGTCAGGAAAGACCAGCAGGAGAAGAAGGAGAACCAGGAGACTCTGAAGAACCTGAAGATGGAGATCAAAGATCTGGCAGATTTACATGATAGGTCAGACATGCACTCAGCTGATCATTGAGAATGATGCGCACAGGAAACGCACACACTTCACACACTCAGCCGCTGTTTTACTGCTGAATGAAACTGTTTGTTTTCTCTAGTTACATCAGAGACATCAATGCCAAGAATAAAGAGTATCAGAGTGAACTGGAACGATTCCTGGATGTCAAGTGAGTGTGAAAATATGCAACATTTAGACGAACTTTGAAAGAGTAAAGGTTTTTTTTTTGTTTTTTTTTTCAATTTTAAAATATATCTTATCTGTGTCATCTAGTTTCTGTAACTTTTAACATTACACTTTTATATTTTACATGTACATGTAGTCCTGTCGCAATTTTTTGATCTAATCACAAGTTTGTGCAGTTTAAATTTCAATCATGTTTTGCCATCCAAATAAGGCAAATTATTTTGAAGTTATGTATAATATAATAAATGTAATATAGTATAACTAATTGATTAAATATGATTATTAAAGTAAATAATTTTATAAAAATGAAAGTAAATAATAAGTGCCTATTAGGGATGTCCAGAGGCGATCTCAAGGATTGATATCAGTTTTTTAACTGATCGGTATCGGCTATCCTAAACCTGATCCTAATGTAATAACGCGTGTCCTGTATGTAACGTCTACTGCAGACTAACGTGTCTCCTCTGTGTAACCTGTGTCTTGCAGTAACGCGTGTCCCCTATGTAACCGGTATCCTCTACGTAACGCGTGTTTTCTACATAACATGTGTCCTGTATGTGACACGTGTCTTCTATGTAACTCATGTCCTGCAGTAACGGTGTCCTCTGCGTAACGCATATCCTGTATGACACGTGTCTTCTATGTAACGTGTGTCCTGTGATAACAGCGTCCTCTGTAACCCGTGTCTTCTGACGGGTGTCCTGTATGTACCGTGTGTCCTGCAGTAACCAGTGTGCGGCCGAGCGGATGAGCCTAGAGGATGAGATCAAGAGGTTCAGAGACGCGTGTGTGAAAGCGCAGAGGAGATCCACGGCGGCTCAGGTGAGATTTCAGCATCAGCTGGTGTGTTTGTCATCGTCTGACGCTGAAGTGACGCTGGTGTTTGTGTTCAGCTGTGTGTCCTGCAGAGCCGACGGGAACACGCGCTGCGGCGGCTGAGGATGAGCGTCTCTGAAGGCCAGATGATAGTCAAACACATGACGGAGGCGTCGCTCAGGTACGGCGCAGGATTCCCTCACGGTCCATCAGGAGAGATTCAGAAGTGTGCTGTACTCGTGTGTTGTGTCTGATGCTGGTTTGTGCTGCAGTTTCCCCGCCGCTGTGCTGCTGTCGGCCATAGACGACTGGAAGAGACACGTGAGGGACATGGAAGACAGAATCAGCAGGACTCAGGTGAACATATATTAAATATTAAGGAGACAAAAGTATAATGAATGTGTAATTGATTAGTTTAATCAAAATGCTTCTCTAGAGCTAAATTTCTAGCTGACTATCGAGTTCATGGTCACTGAATGGCTTTTCTGAGGTAAATGTGACATTGTTCTCAAGTTGTTTTATTGGCGTCTTTCTGCGGTTGAAACACTGGTCGATCACACACGAAGTGTTTCATTTCGGTAAGTTCTGTATCATTTAGCACTCTTCTGATGTTCATGTTTATTTGCTGCTGTAACTAGAAGTAAAGAGGAAGAGATGAGGAGCTACAGCGATCTGTCACCACACATTACAGAGACACAAAAACACATTCAGTGACTGAATTTAGTGATAAAACTGACAGAATTTGAAAGCCGTTTCATATTAAAAGTATCAAAGCTTATTGTGATTATTGGATGGCAGGAGCTACAAACAATGTTTAGTGACGTTTTGTTCACACATCAGCTGAAAACAGCATCTAAAAGATTGGTTTTGGGATTGAAGAATCAAAACAGGAATGGGTTAATTGATCTCGTCAGCCCAGCTCTACTGCAGATCACTTCATCACACCATTACAGCTCATCAAAGAAGATCTTCCTCATTCATGATCTCTTCTGACCCAGAGACCCCTAATGTAACACTGCTGTTCTTTAAACAATATTCAATATCTTTCATAAAAGTTATGTTGGTGTTGACTTTGTGAGATCCAGAACAGTGTCGACGGAGAGACGTTCACGTTTGTTTAATGATGAGAGATATAGAGATGCAACAATCAACCAAAAACACAACAGGGTGTTTCTTTACACAAAACATCTCTCGACATTATTTTAATCAGTATATGATGATGTTCTGCATGTTTTGTGTCACATCAGTTTTTTTGTGAAACTCGTTTGAACGGTTTGTTTGTTTCAGATGGAGTTTGACGCACAGATGGACGAGGTGAAGAAGGGCACTAGACTGTGTTCACTGCCTGATATCAGCATTCCCAGTGTCCCCGCTGCGCCCGCACTGCCGGTAAGAGCTCGGCTCCTTCTGAAGGTCATGACCTCGTCGTCATCTTCATGTTCAGGCTCTGCTGCAGGAATGTCTTCATATCTTAACAGCGTTTGTTCATGTGTACCGTCAGAGTGATCATGAAAGATTGTGTTTTCTGCATCGTAACGAGATATTTCTGGCTTGTGCTTTATATACGTTTCACATTTACAACACCTGGATTCTCCAGAGGGAAACACTTTTCCTCACATTTCATCCCTGACTTTTTTTGTGGTTATTTCTGAATGTAGAAAAATGTAAACACTTTAACAAGTGTGAATTATCTCTTCATTATAAATGAACATTACGCCACAGATGAGCTGAACTGTTACTGAAGGACAGATCATTCCCGTATGAAGACCGCGGCCCATCGCTGCCGTGGCTGATGGGATATTTTTTAAGGAGTGTTTTGTGTCCTGTAGGCGATTCTTCCGGCTCCGGTTCCTCAGCAGTCTGGCTCACACTTCTACGGCCCGTACGGGTCACTGCCGCCCGCCCGGACCCCCACGCCCACAGGACGGGTCACGCCGCAACCCGCTGAGAGGCTTCCCGAAGAGCCTGTGAGCCGCCGGCCCTCGGCCCCGCAGCACCTGACTGTGTACGAGCGCATCCTGGAGCGGCTCAACATGATGTTCCCTCATTACAACAGGTGCTGATCCATTCAGAACAACACAACAACAACCAGAGCTGACACTGACACACACAAACACTGACACACACAAACACCGACACACAAACACTGACACACACAAACACTGACACACACAAACACCGACACACACAAACACTGACACACAAACACTGACACACACAAACACCGACACACAAACACTGACACACACAAACACCGACACACAAACACTGACACACACAAACACCGACACACACAAACACTGACACACAAACACTGACACACACAAACACCGACACACAAACACTGACACACACAAACACCGACACACAAACACTGACACACACAAACACCGACACACAAACACTGACACACACAAACACCGACACACAAACACTGACACACACAAACACCGACACACAAACACTGACACACAATATATAAACTGTAATTTATTCCTGTGATCAAAGCTGAATTTTCAGCATCATTACTCCAGTCTTCAGTGTCACATGATCCTTCAGAAATCATTCTGATATGCTGATTTGCTGCTCGAGAAACATTTATGATTATTATCAATGTTGAAAACAGTTGTGGTGATTCTTATGTGGAAACCATCATACATTACTATTCAAAAGTTTGGGGTAAGATTAAAAAAAAAAAAACTAATTCATCAAGGATGCATTAAATTGATCAAAAGTGACAGTAAAGACATTTATAATGTTACAAAAGATTCTATTTCATAAATGCTGTTCTTTTGAACTTTCTATTTGAATCCTGAAAAATAAAATGTATAAAAAATAAAATTTGAATCCACAAAAATATGAGCTGTTTTCAGCATTGATGATAATCATAAATGTTTCTTGATCATCAAATCATCATATCAGAATGATTTATGAAGGATCATGTGACACTGAAGACTGGAGTAATGATGCAGAAAATTCAGCTTTGATCACAGAAATAAATTACACTTTACTATATATTCACATAGAAACATTCTTAATAATATTTCACTGTTTTCACTGTATTTTTGGTCAAATAAATGCAGCCTTCATGGGCAGAAGAGACTTTCAGAACATTACTCTGGTTGCGGCTCCAGACTGTAGAGCGCTAGTGTTAACAGCGGTGCGTTTGTCTCTAGGCTGGTGTTGAACAGATTCATTCAGGAGGTTCGCTCGTCCAGCGGAGGCGCTCTCGACACACTGACCTATGATGACGTCATCAACCGCGTGGCTCAGCTGATCCTGGACCATCAGGAGAACACGCGTGTGCGTAAACATCTCTCTCTCTCTCCCCCATGTTTGTTTTGCTCTGGAGTGACGCTCTGTTCTCTGTTGTGTGCAGGATCGCATGAGCGTCACGGATCGCATGAGTCCTGCATCTGACACCAGAGTCACGCCACCGCTCACACACGTGTGGAAGAACGTGTCGGACAAACATCGCAACTCTGCACTGGCGGTAAGAATGAACCGTAACCTGTTATTGTTCGGCATTAGTGTCTGCTACGGAATTATTTGTTTTTCTTATCGTGGTGAGCGTTCTTTCATTTAGTGCCGCCCTCTGTGTTCATCACACCTGCACTGTTGTAAGCTGTTCATTATTGAGTTGGTCTAACCTGTGTGTGTGTGTGTGTGTACACGCTGTCAGCTGAACATGGAGGATCCGTGTATCATCTGCCATGAGGACATGAGTACTGAGGAGATGTGTGTGCTGGAGTGCCGCCACAGTTTCCACAGAGAGGTCAGAGCATCTTCTGAGCGTTAGTCTGATGTGTGTTTGGTGCAGACTGAGTGACTGTGTGTGTGTGTGTGTGTGTGTGTGTGTGTGTGTTTCAGTGTATAAAGTCGTGGCTGAAGGAGCAGAGCACGTGTCCCACCTGTCGAGAACACGCACTCTTACCGGAGGACTTTCCGCTGCTGCCCGGCCGACATCGCAAGAGTCACACGCCCGCGGCCGCATTTCACTGAGACGACCGCTGCGTCTGTATGATCAGCCTCACATCAGCCGTCTGTATCATCTTTATTAACCCACATTCAAAGTAAAAGTTTGGTTTTGGGTGATGGAAGCTTTAGGGACCAATCGGTGATGTTTTATTTCCAGATCACATGTTTTCATTCCTGTAATAAAGTTCATTTGCATGAACTGATTTTACTTATCCACTTTTACCTTTTATTGCCATTTTACCTTAATTTTACTTCATTAAACATTTGATCAAAGAACAGTCCTGCTGTGTTGTTTCAGACAGTAGTGGTGATAAATGATGAATGTTGTTTCCACAGATCAGGGTTTCATGGAAAAAGCGAATTAATCAAATCGGATTCTAAAACCTAGAATAAGTGTTTTATATTCATAATGAATAGAAAAACTGTTATAAAGCACACAAAGATGAAATCAAGACTTGTGGGTTCAATTAGACTGCATAATATTCTAAATTATTTTCACAGCATTAAAGTAGATCATAGTAGGCATATTTTTATTATATATAATTCCAAGTAAACACATTATGCTTACTCTGTAAGTGACATGAACAAAACAAAATTAAGTCTTTTGCAATTATAATAATTGCAATTATTTGTATGACAATCATCAGCACAAAATTCATGATCATGACAGGCCTAATAAAAATAAAAAATCCACAAAAGATACCAAATCTCGGGTGAGCAGAAGAGTTTAATAAACACTTTTACTTTACAGGAGCAGCAGTCCATATTCACTCATGATCAAAAGTTTCTTTTAATGTAATTAACAGTGAGTAGAGCAATTTTTCATTCATAGGAAAAAACAAACAAAAAAACAACTCTTGCGACAAATCCAAAGGCTTCAGGTGTTGAATTTGGACTCAAACTCTGACCAGCTTCAGTGGGAAGTTTTCTGTTATCAAATGATCATCGTGAAGAACAATCACAATGTTCACCTCAAATTCTAGAAGGGAAGAAAGTAAATCTTTAATGCAATTACATTACTACAAACAAATCCAGTATTGGGGGGGGGGGGGGAAATCCTTACCGACTTTAAAGTTGGTGGTTTCAAGCGTGGGGCAGGTGAAGAGCCGAGGAAACACCATGTATATGGGGATGGAGAGGCCGTGACAGATGTCTCCTTCGGCTATCTGGATGTTCTGGATCTCTGTGGCGTCTCTAGCGTATCCCTCCGCACAGCCTGAACACATGCAGGTAACACTGAACACAGTGATGTAACACTATCCGCACAGCCTGAACACATGCAGGTAACACTGAACACAGTGATGTAACACTATCCGCACAGCCTGAACACATGCAGGTAACACTGAACACAGTGATGTAACACTATCCGCACAGCCTGAACACATGCAGGTTACACTGAACACAGTGATGTAACACTATCCGCACAGCCTGAACACATGCAGGTAACACTGAAAACAGTGATGTAACACTATCCGTACAGCCTGAACACAGTGATGTAACACTATGCGCACAGCCTGAACACAGTGATGTAACACTATCCGTACAGCCTGAACACAGTGATGTAACGCTATCCGCACAGCCTGAACACATGCAGGTAACACTAAAAACAGTGATGTAACACTATCCGCACAGCCTGAACACATGCAGGTAACACTAAAAACAGTGATGTAACACTATCCGCACAGCCTGAACACAGTGATGTAACACTATCCGTATAGCCTGAACACAGTGATGTAACACTATGCGCACAGCCTGAACACATGCAGGTAACACTATCCGTACAGCCTGAACACATGCAGGTAACACTATCCGTACAGCCTGAACACAGTGATGTAACACTATCCGTACAGCCTGAACACAGTGATGTAACACTATCCGTACAGCCTGAACACAGTGATGTAACACTATCCGCACAGCCTGAACACAGTGATGTAACACTATCCGCACAGCCTGAACACATGCAGGTAACACTAAACAGTGATGTAACACTATCTGCACAGCCTGAACACAGTGATGTAACACTATCCGTACAGCCTGAACACATGCAGGTAACACTGAACACAGTGATGTAACACTATCCGCACAGCCTGAACACAGTGATGTAACACTATCCGCACAGCCTGAACACATGCAGGTAACACTAAACAGTGATGTAACACTATCTGCACAGCCTGAACACAGTGATGTAACACTATCCGCACAGCCTGAACACATGCAGGTAACACTGAACACAGTGATGTAACACTATCCGTACAGCCTGAACACTGATGAATGCACTGATCTGTCACTGTGGATGTTTTTAAAGCTGAACATCAGTAATGTGTTTCTTACCGCAGGTCTCCACACGGACCAGCTGCAGCTCGATGCTCTTGATGGGGACCTCTGACCTCTCCACCACCAGCTCACCGGTCAGAGGTCGCGTGATCGCACAGCTGGTGGCATCCACGTGACCTTTGATCAGGAACTTGGGTAACGAGGTCCTCTGGAACACAAAACCACACACGTGAGACCGAGTTCAACCGACATATCGGCCAATATTTGTCAATTATCAACTTTGAAGATGTAACAATCTCCGTACCTCTCTCACGTTCTGCAGCGTCTCTGGTGTGATACTGAAATCCACCGGATTCAGCTGGAGCTTCGACTTCTGTGGCTGCAAACACACACTTGCTGTTACTGTCTGGATTCCGTCAAGCATTGACTGTATTTCATTATCTGTCGTGTCTGACCTGGCAGTGCACCATGAACTCGCAGGTCTTGCTCAGGTCTTTGGCGAGCAGCGAGCGTCTCATGTCGCAGCGGAGCGTGTACTGGAACACAATCACAACACGTCACATCAGTGTCGTCATGGCAGCGGACCAGGCCGCGTGTGACGCTCGCTCACCTGTATGTTGACGAAGACGCCGTGGTACGTCTCGTATAGGACTTTGTTGCCTTTGGCCTGCAGCGGAAACTCAAACGGGATCTCAGTTCTTCCCGCGGGAAATTTTCCTGGTTTCACCACCTCCATGTTGCTGGACACCAGCTGAATGGGCTGAAGGACCGATTCAACATCATCAGACGCTTTATTTCTATCTTTAGACTGCTTCAAAGCAGCTTCACAGTGATGAACAGAATCAATGATGCAATCTTCATCAGATAAGAGAAAGATTCTGCAGTAAAGCAAACTTTAGTTGTGTGTGTGTGTGTGTGTGTGTGTGACATATCAGGACACAAATGTGTATAATGACATGGGTATGACATAGGTATTACAAGAAGAGGTGACTTATGAGGACATTACTCCATGTCCCCACTTTTCAAAAGGCTTATAAATCATACAGAATGAGTTTTTGTGAGAAAGTAAAAGTGTGCACAGTTTCCTGTGATGGCTAGGTCTAGGGGTAGTGTAGGGGGAGAGAAAATACGGTTTGTACAGTATAAAAACCATTACGCCTATGGAATGACCCACAATTCACAAAAACAAACCTGTGTGAGTGTGTGTGAGTTTGTTTCACCTTGACAGAGTTGTAGAACGCCTCGAACACTCCGACACTCTTGGAGCTCAGCTGCAGGTTCACCAGCCCGTCCAGACTGAGAGAAACTCCCTGATGCTGCAGCGCGTCTCTGCTGCTGATGACCAGCACTCCGGTCAGCCGCTCCTGAAACAGCGAAACAAACATAAAACTCTGGGATTTACAGCGGGAGATTGCGCAGCTCAAACACACCCTGAACTCGAGTCACTCACCCCTTCATGATACACTTTATTCGCTCGTTTCAGTCTGATATCCAGTGAGACGCTCATCTCTGCTCATTCTCTTCCGTGTCGCTGTCACATGATCGCTGGCGTCATCTGGAGGGGCGTGTCTCTGTGCGCCCGGAGTTATTAAACCTATTTATATGTGCAAGTAATTTAGTGAGTTTTAAGGTTGCTTAATCGCACTTATAATCAAAGTGTTACTACACAAAAACTCTTTATTTTGCATAAAAACTCCAAACTTTACTACATGTTCATCAGAAGCAGCAGGTTTACACTCTTTAATCATTCTGCGTCAGAACAGAAACGCAACGATTTATGAAATCACAATATATTGGAAATAAATAAAGCATTCTCCGAATTGTTTAAAACGAGTTTTATTGTATTTACGGTCTGTAATATCTTCACTAATCGTCGCGCGCGCACTTTCGCTTCGCCCTACGAAATGTAAAATTGATTGGCAGTTTCCATGACAACCCTGAGAACGGTTCCTGCGTCATGAGGTCATCCGGGAACTTGGCCGTGTGATGGACAGTCGTCATGGAAACCTTCTCACTCGGCTTCCATTTTGTTCCTGACTTTTTTCTCCCTTCAAAGCGCTGATGACTGTCGCTGCCGCAGCGCTTGATAACGATTGAGAAATCGCTCGTCGATTCGCGCGTCGTGTCGATGATGAGCACCGTTGTGTGGCGAGTTTAGTGCGCGAGTCCTGTGCGCGGGGGTTTGCAGCGCGCGCACGCGCGCGCCATTTTGTCCAGAGGAAGCGGCGGCGCGCGCGCAGGATGAGTGACTGACGGACGGACGGCGGGACTGCTGCGCTGCGGAGCGCGCCGACGCTCACCGAGAGGCGCTGTTCTTTTCTCTACGAGGCTTTGCATCGGACATACTTTGGAAAGGGATTCCTGAGGAAGGCGGCTGGGAATTATTGCGGATTCTTCCTGAGGATTTTCATACCTCTCGTCAGAAAGAAACGCGCGCGACACGGTGAGTGATGACGGCTAGCGCTGCGGCTAACGGTTAGCTGCCCTCACCGATCCCGACGCCGCGCACCGGAGGCTCGTATCCGCTCGTTCCGTCTGAATTCAGGCTCGATCCGACGCGTTTTGTGCTTTTTCGGAGCCTCGTCAAAATAACGGCTCTGTTTTGTCGCTCGCTTCGTTTAGGCTTCGGTCCGTTTGCAGGCCCGGGCAGCTAATGTCCAGCTAGCCTCGCTGTCGACAGCGCAGTGTGAAGCTTTCACAGATGATGAGTTTATTTAGTGCTCAACATCATCTCTTCTGACCGGCTGACCGTGTCGCTGTCACTGTCCGCGCGCGTTAGTGCGGCTCATCGCGCGGCTGTTGTGTCGTTAGCAGCTAGGCTAACGCGAGCCAGTGTTTTGACAGCTTTGATTCTCGTCATGTGCGCGAAACTGATTTACAGCATCAAACAATCGCGATCGTGTAAAAGTCGTGCTGGAGGATTTGCAGTTGGAGCTTAACAACCTTGTCTAGTGCGCGAGCTTCAGATATTTGCCGTTAACCTGATGATGATGATGATGATGATGATGATGATGATGATGACGATCTCTTCATCGTGTAGATCAGACTGATGTTTGCGTTATTGTGTTCTCGAAAGTCTCCTGTGATTGTGTTTACTCGGGCTTGAGGATCTGATGTGTGTTTTCTGTCTCTGGACACACACAAACACTCTGGATGTATGATTATATGTTGTTCTATAGTATGCATTGTGCTTAATTGCTGCCTTGCAGTTAGTTAGTATGCACTCCTGGACTGATGTAGTGTGTGTGTGTGTGTGGATTAATTTCACGACAGATCTTCACCAATGGTTGTGCAAGTTGAAGATCAACTCAACCATCTCAAAACACGGCAAGACCCTGCTGAAACATCAGGGCTGTTCTCACCTGGAAACCACTCGCGAGTCGCTTCAGGTACACTGATGTCACACACACACACACACACACACACACACAGGTACAGTATGTGTTCGCTCACTGTCTGTGCTGTTCTTGCAGTGGGCTGTGGTTTGCAGATGGACTCCCCTGTCACAATGATATGAGATTTGTCAGAAGACGATGCATACAGGTGAGCCACACTCTGACCCACAGGTGCTCAGATAGTTGTGCGTCCGTCACATGATCATGTAAACGTTCTGACTGATTGTGTGCAAAACTGTCCCTTTTTATGTGCTTGTTTGTAGCTTCCCATCATCCTACAGTGTTTAGAGAGGAACGGACCTCTCCGTTTAGTGCTGGTCAACTATAAGCGTTTAAAAATAAAGGCAGGGTCCCGTGGCAGAATCTGTCTCCAGGGTCGGCGCCGCAGCTCCCCTCTCTCAGACAAACTGATTCCGGGTTCCTCACCCGAGAGCTTTTCTGTCAGCAAATACTGTGTTAAACTGTGCTGGGAAATGTGTCAAAGTGCAATTCAATTTCATGCCTCTTACCCGTTTTCCTATTGGACAGAGCCTCGCAGCTTTGCCCTAGCAACAAAAGTGGGTTATTTGCATACCCTTTCCTGATTGGCTGCCGCTTTAGCCGTCTGGCCAATGGCGCGGCATCTTCCTGGTGGTAGGCTATGGTAATGAAGCACTGTTGCTGGGCTTGAGAGCGCTGGTTACCAGTGTGAATGTGCTGCATTGTGTTTGCTGGTGAGAGACGCTGATAAATGACGACTTAATGATCTGCAGAATTCCCGCTCGCTGCAGACGGTCACGTTTCCAAACATCATATAGTCTTAATTGTGCTGTTATTTGTCCCATTAAAATCCTCAGCTGTTGTCTAGACGTGTGCAGTGTGAAATCATTGGCTGGTTTTGTTCACTCACGCTTCAGGTCTGTCACTGTAATCGTCTCATTTGAAAACCTTATTTGAGCGCTGGCTGCTTACAGTTTGACAGAGTTCAGTGTGTGTGTGTGTGTGTGTGAGATCCTGATGCTGAGTCATAAACACACACTCGATCAGCTCTGATTAGACCTGCGTGTGTGTGTGTTTGAACCTACAATTCATCGTTCTGTGCGTTTGAAGGACTGTAACGCGTGTTCAGTGTCGTCTTGTGATCTGCCATTTTGGTCCGAGCTTTTTCAGGTGTTCTGTAACCTGATCGGGGCTTCTGCTCGGAGCGTTTGCTGCTGCGCGCATTGACACAATGAAGGGAAAAAGAGACTGTGCTTCATTTATATCACAGTAAAAGCAAGACGAGCTTGTGTGTGTGTGTCTGTGTGTTTCAGGAGGAGAGACCTCAGCATGCAAACCCTCCTCTGTTCGGCTGGCCCCCTCGTTTTCTTTCCATTCGGCTGGTGTGCAGATGGATGCGCAGACGCCCCATTCTCACCCGCCGTTCAGTGATGGTCACCCGCAGAGCGCCGCTGACCAATCAGCCGCCGCGCTGCCGTACAGCTCGCAGGCCCCGCAGCCCAACGCCACCCAGGTACGGTCCGTAGCGAGCGCTGGAGCGTATGTGGAGCTCACGCACGGTCAGGCCGCTCTCACGCGCCGCTCTGTGTTTCAGGTAACTGCGGATATGGTGATGCTACAGAGGCGGATGCCGCAGTGTTTTCGGGATCCAGCGACGGCGCCCTTAAGAAAACTCTCCATCGAACTGATCAAAACATACAAACACATCAATGAGGTGTGAAATTCACGTACTGTGTGTGTGTGAACTCATGTTGAATCAAATTTAAAGAAATAATTTTTGTTAATAATTTTTGTGAATAAATGCATTGGCTCACATCGCTAAGCACAGCTCTTTCGTTTGTTTGCAGGTTTACTATGCAAAAAAGAAGCGTCGTCACCAACAGGGTCAGGGCGAGGACTCCAGCAACAAGAAGGAGAGGAAGATTTACAACGACGGCTACGATGATGACAACTTTGACTACATCGTTAAAAATGGCGAGAAGTGGATGGACAGATATGAGATTGATTCTTTAATAGGCAAAGGCTCGTTCGGACAGGTCAGTGTCTCTCGGCGAAGGAACGTCCGGTCTTCTGTTGCGGTTGAACGGTGTGTGACGCTCGTGTCCGTCTCCCTCTGCTGGCAGGTGGTGAAGGCGTACGATCGTGTGGAGCAGGAGTGGGTCGCCATCAAGATCATCAAGAATAAAAAGGCTTTTCTCAATCAGGCTCAGATTGAAGTCCGACTGCTGGAGCTCATGAACAAACACGACACCGAGATGAAGTACTACATCGGTAATGTGTGACTTTATCATGGCTAATATTCACGGCTTCTGTGCGCTTAGAAAGCCTGAAAAAAAATGCAGGCCTGGAAATTAATTGAAAGGTTTTTCATAATTTTCCCCATAGCGAGTTTTCTTCTGCTTGCTAATATTTTCTCAGCTAAATGTTGGTTCAGCATGAAATATGTGGACATTTTCTGTGATAAATCCTTTATCATGTTGTCCTGTTGCATGTGTGTGAAACGGCGTTCAGAGAGGAACGATTCAGGACAGACTCGTGCTGGTCAACTATAAATGTTTAAAAATAAAGGTCAGGGTCGGCATCGCGGCTCCGTCTGATTCCTGATGGCTTTTATAATAGATTTGTCAAGACCACTGAAGAGTTTTTACTTTCAATGAGATATTTATGATAAATCCAGCATTCTGGAAATGTTCTTTCTGAAGAACCTGATGGTCTGACCTCACTCATGCAGGACTTTGACTGTGGAGTAGTCACGTTAACACCGCTTCGGTTCATAGTTCAGAAATGCATATTACTGGCGGTGTAAGTCATTTGTTTTGTTTTTCATTGTAATAATTTCTTCTGTCTGATTGATCTGACGGGATAAAATAGTCAAGCTTTATTTTTTACAGTTCAGTTCTCTAAAAAGACAGTGTTGTCATTGTTCAGCTGAGGTCAGTTCAGTGTTGATTCAGTTCTGTTCAATAACTGAAAAGATCATCATATATGAAATATATGTAGTCATGTGAGTCACGAATGCTCTATTAAAATTATTATAAACGCATAACAGTCATTATTACTACATAGTGATGAATTGTTTTTGTGTTTTGTCACCGTTTCTGTTTTGACAGCGTTTGTTTTGAAGGGATGAAACTAGAGTTTGGACAGAACCGAGCCAAGATTTTTGTCATTTTGTGTTTTCATTTGCTGCCTAAGGTATTATTGGTGTTGTGTTGAAGGTATTGATCCAGCTGTATTGTACAAGAGCGCATGTTTACATGAACATCAAATCATTCAGCAGACGCTTTTATCCAAAGGGACTTAAATATGAGAAAAAATGCAAGTAATTTGCCATGCAGAAGCAATATTACTAGTCTTTCAGGAGTAAATCAGAAGTGGAACGGGCGTTTACACCAAGAATAACTATAGCGATAACTGTTAGCGTCCACACCAGCGCACAATATCATTCTGTTTATTATAAGTGCTGCAGTTTTGTCGTCTGTTGCCTTTAAATGCTCGAGCTCTTTAAAGCAGGATGGAATCTGATTGGCTGTCAATGTTTGTATTGTTCATCAGCTGGAAAAAATTGTTCTGAAAGTGATTTCAACGTCTTGTTATCGTTATAGTTGTGGTGTGGACTGTTCTTATAGAATTAGGACAGTTATTAAAACTTTGTAGTTATCGTCCTTGGTGTGAACTGTGAGCTGATTTTCATGTATGGCTGTAGATGAATTCAGTGTTGATGTGTGATGGTGCAGCAGATCAGGTGGAGTTTGGGAACTCAGAAATTCACACAAATGTCCGGTTCTGGCTAAAGAGATTCCCTGTGATTCAGACAGCGTGTTCAAGATGTTAACGTCATCATGGCCTGTTTTTCTTTCTCCTCTAGTTCACCTGAAACGCCATTTCATGTTCCGGAACCACTTGTGTCTGGTCTTCGAGATGCTGTCCTATAACCTGTACGACCTGCTGAGGAACACCAATTTCCGCGGCGTGTCTCTGAACCTGACGCGCAAGTTCGCTCAGCAGCTGTGCACCGCGCTGCTCTTCCTGGCCACGCCTGAGCTGAGCATCATCCACTGTGACCTCAAACCCGAGAACATCCTGCTCTGCAACCCCAAGAGATCCGCCATCAAGATCGTGGATTTCGGAAGCTCCTGTCAGCTGGGACAGCGGGTGAGACTCAGTGACACTGTCTGTCCATCATTTTCTTCACTGGCTTCGGGATTTGACGTTTCCAGCCTAAAATAAAAGCGTGTTGATTTGTGGAGCATTTGTGTTTGACGGCGCCTCCGAACCACATTCAGTAACGTGGCTGCATGTGTCCTCAGATATACCAGTACATCCAGAGTCGCTTCTACCGCTCCCCTGAGGTGCTGCTGGGAATGCCGTACGATCTGGCCATCGACATGTGGTCTCTGGGCTGCATCCTGGTGGAGATGCACACCGGAGAGCCTCTGTTCAGCGGCGCCAATGAGGTGAGGTCTCCTCTGTACTGACAACACTGCTTCATCTTCCTCTGAACTGACTTCTCTTTCCATCTGAGCATGTTTTGCTCATGAGCCGCACGTACCCCAAACTACACGCTCTATTGATGACCTTGCTTAATCAAGCATCGATAAGTTTTATTGATTAAATTATTATAGACTTTAATCGATTGTCGATTAATCGAGCATCCCTTATTACAAGGTATCATCAATTAACATGATGTAACAATGAAAAATACTTTATTAAAGTCAGTTAATGTTAATTACAACATTCAATAATACATTATTAAAACCAAAAGTTGTATCTGTTAATATTATTTAATGGACCTGAGCTAACATGAACTGACAATGAATAGTTGTATTTTAATAAATGGACAGTTGTAGATTAATAAATACTAAATAAATACAAATGTATCGCTCGTTGTAGTTAATGCATTAAAGGCACAATATGTAAAAACATTTGCAGTAAAATATTAAAAAAACACATACTTACAAAATCCCAAATGTTTCCAACTATTTGTAAATCTTGAGAAAATCGTGATTTTACCCAGGGCTCCGGGACGTGTGAGGAGTCGCCTGTCAATGGCGTCATACCCGCGTTACCCTCGGTTTCCGGTTTTATTTTGTAGAAACCATGGAAATACCAAAGACACTTTAATATATTACACGTTTTAATAGACAAGGGAACAACTGTTTGGTTACATTTATAGACAGAAAACTAATTATTGTTATACAGCTCAACACGTTTAGTCTTATTGTTTAAATCTAGTTTTCTTGATTTTTTGAACACTATTTTGTGAAGTAGCTAACATAGCATAATCAGATGCAGCTTTATTTTTAGTAACAGTAATACAGCATTCTCTCCATCATACAATACGTTTTAAAATGAATTGCATGCCATTTATCAGCACAATCATCCAGCATTTAATATGATATTGTAAAATCGATCTATCTTACTGCAGTGTGTAACAGTGTCTCACAGCAGCCGCCGAGCGAACGCACAGAGTAACGTTATAACATCATTTTCAACACTCTCAAATGTGTCTAATATGATAAACAGAGCTGCGTTACCTCACATACGCTTGACCGGAAGAAGTGGCGCCGGCGACTGTGGCATAATAAAAGTCCCGCTGCTCGTGAGGCGTGTGTTGCGTTCGTCTCTCATTATCAATCGCTCCAGCTCCTCATTCAGCTCCAACATCACTCGCCCTGCTCTGCTACAGTAACGTTAATGATCTCATCCATGAATGTGATTTCTGCTCGAGTCTCGTCCCGATTCTTTTCCACTGACTGTGAGGTGAAGAGCACATCTCCCAAGATTCCGCGCTCAAACTCAGCGTCAAGCTACGCCTTTGTTTTGAATAGGTGACCTCTAGCGGCGAAAAAACTACATATTGTAGCTTTAACTAATGAGACCTTACTGTAAAGTGTTACCAATTAATTTATATTTAATTTTTACAGTACTATGCAGTGATAATTTCCATTTGATTATTTGATTTCTAAACCTGAACACCGTTATTAGACCTTCCTGAAAAACTTAAAGGACTGTTTACTTCATTTGTATCTTTGTTCTATTGTATTTTTTTGTGCTGTTATTTGTACAGATGACAAAACTGCAGCACACGCTTATAATAAACGATATTGTGGGTTGGTGTGGATGCTAATGTTATCATTCTTAGTGTGAACAAGCCTTTTGAATACAAGGTTACACTGGTCAAAAATCAACGAAAACAGTAACTTTTTTGTGTCAGGGCAAGTAAAAATCTGAAGAAAAAAAATCCTTGACTCCTGTGCTGTAGTTTTCTTACGTGTTTTGATGCACTTTCTGATGGCAGGTCGACCAAATGAATAAAATCGTGGAGGTTTTGGGAGTCCCTCCCAGTCACATTCTGGAACAGGCACCTAAAGCCAGGAAGTTCTTTGAGAAGATGTCTGACAGCACGTGGTGCGTGAAGAAGACCAAAGATGGCAAAAGGGTGCGTCTCTTACTTCACTTTTCCATTCCTTTTCCTGTCAGCAGCTCTGTTTGATTCAGTGATACTGACGACTCTCGTCTCTCCCGTGCGCAGTATAAACCCGCGGGCTCCCGGAAGCTGCACAGTATTCTGGGCGTGGAGGCGGGCGGCCCCGGCGGGCGGAGAGCTGGAGAGTCGGGCCACGCCGTCGCCGACTACCTGAAGTTCAAAGACCTGATCCTGCGGATGCTGGACTACGACCCCAAGACGCGCATCCAGCCGTACTACGCGCTGCAGCACAGCTTCTTCAAGAAAACTGCAGACGAGGGCACGAACACCAGCAGCAGCGTGTCCACGAGTCCAGCGCTGGAACAGTCGCAGTCGTCCGGAACCACGTCCAGCACCTCCTCCAGTTCAGGTCAGAGAGGACGACAGCCGCCACACACACATCTGGGCTCGTGACTTCTGATGGCACTGACTCTAAACGCTGTGTGTTTGCAGGAGGTTCTTCTGGAACGAGCACCAGCGGCCGCGCCCGCTCTGACCCGACCCATCAGCACCGGCACAGCAGTGGACACTTCAGTGCTGCGGTGGGCATGGACTGCCACAACCTCTGCCCGCAGGTGCCAGCCACACCCATATACACAATCACTCCCACAGCGTTACACACATAACTGATCCGAAATGACAAGCTACAGTTTGTGTAGTCAGTGTGTGCACGGGTTTATATCAGGAAGTTAATGTTTGTAAGGTCCAGATGGCTCCAGTGACACTTCCGAGGAAGAACTAGCCACTGGATTTGACAGGGATTCATCACCTCAAATCTTTTACAGACATCAGTATTTGTTTTGAGACACTCAGGAACAACTCATTCATTTTCTTAATAGGGAAATAGATTTTTAACGGTAACTTATAAACCTTTAAAGTGAGCTACGAGGTTCTGTTTAAACTGCATTATTTTTAACTTAGTTTTAAAATAATCGTGTTTAACAGCAGATTTTGTGGTGAAAAAAATTCATTACCCATGATGCTGTACAGAAAGTTCCACCAATCAGAGAGTCGAAACAAACAACACATGCCAAAAGATCTCATTAGCTCCGCCCACTCCCATGAACCACTGCGAATGATGTAATCGAGTCTGTCTCTTCTTACGCTCTCAAAATACTTGAATATTTGAACATGTATGCATATGCTTCAAATCAAAGTTTACAATGTTGTGATTCTCCTCGTAGCTGATTGGTTTAATTCGTGGCTTAAAGCTAGGGCTGTCAATAGAATCACATTTTTAATCGCACCTTTACAGTGAAATTAAAAATACACCATTTATCTTGTTTAACACGTTCATTTTGTAAATATTAAAGGATGATTCACACAAAAAGCTTTTTTCAAGTTAAATTTAGTTGTCTTTCCAAAAAAAGGAACCTTGGAGACTCCAAAAGGACAACAAATAATCAAATGATTTAAGCAGTCCATAAATGTATGCCTACCAAAACACCCATAAAAACCTTTTGTTTTGAATAGTCTCTTCTGTCAAGTCACCTTTATTTATATAGCGCTTTTTACAATGCAGAGTGTGTCAAAGCAGCTTTACAGTGATAACTGGTACATTATTTTGGCTGCACAGCAGCTCTTAAAGAATAGTGTCAGTGCAGGCAGATCAAAGCACTGATGAATATCAAATGTCAAATGTTCTGTCTGCACTCTCTGATGTAATCAGACTGGTCTTCTTTACATTAGCACTGTTTTGGACTGATTGTTTGAATGAATTCACTTACTGGATCATCGGACTGACAGCCCTACTTAAAACGCTTTAACCAAGACTTTACTGAAATCTCTGTGGGAGAAACGAATGGAAAAAATACTTCTGGAACCAACGCCACTGTGAAGGTGCTTCACATGACCTGTCTTTGTGGTCTTGGTGACATTAAAGAGATGAACATTCAGTCATTATTTACATTATCCTGGTGTTGCGATCAGCTTCAGAATACAACTCGTGCCATATTTAAGTGTTCAGTTGGGTTGGGTGAAAAACAAAGCAAAATAGAAATGATCCGGTCTGCAGTTCCCTCTGACTCACCCGGAGGAAGCACAAAAGTCACACTCCCAGAAGACCCTAAAAATGATACATGTACTTCTCTGGGTGAAGAACTAGAGGATAATATTTTAAAGTTTTGCGTGTCTAAAGCTCCGCAAGTAATCTCATGTTGACGGTTGTACATCAGACCTCATAAAGCGTAGTCCTCCATGATGGGTGTGTTTACTGCGCTGTACACTTCATCAGACCCACATGGTCCGTTTGTGACACCAGTAGGCTTCACCTTTTTAGTTTTGTTTGCAGCTCTGCTGAGTGATTTAACGTCCACATCAAGCATTCACCTCTGTCTGTTCTTCCTCAGGCGAGACAGGCCTTCGCTCCGGCGCTGGGTTGGGTCGGAGGAGACGGGCTTCAGCAGGCGGCGGGAGAGACCCACCCCGTCCAAGAGACCACCTTCCACGTGCCGCCCCACCAGCCCAAGGCTCTGCACCCTCACGCCTCCCACCACCACCATCATCACCACCACCATCACCACCCGCCGCAGCACGGCCAGGGCCCCGCCCGGCCCCGACCCCGCCTCTACTCGCCCTCTCACAGCGCCTCCACGCAGGACTCAATGGAGGTGACGCACGGCCACCTGTCCATGACCTCCCTGTCTTCCTCCGCCTCGTCCTCATCCACGTCCTCGTCCTCCACGGGGAACCATCACTACGCCTACCAGAGCCGCCCGCTGCCGCACGGACTGGGCTTCGGCCACAACGGCAGCATGACTTTGGGACTGGGTGCCTTCTCCAACCCGCGGCAGGAGACGGGCGTGCCGGGTCACCCCTCGAACTCTGGGCCGGGCCACTACATAGCCGAGACTCACATGGGCCTGAGGCCGGGCCTGGAGCGCGAGGAGTCGCCCATGGCGGGCGTGTGCGTGCAGCAGAGCTCGGTGGCCAGCTCCTGACTAGCCTGAGGACGCTAAAGCTGCCGGAGCGGGACCGGAGCCGGGCGTTGGCTTCGGCTCTTCCCGCTCTCCGGTTCTCAGACGGCTGCGGAGGCTCGTTCACACGCAGGCGCGCGTGCGGGAGACGGCGAGAGCGCGAGCGTCACGTCTGCCCCCTTGCGTCCGCATCTTTTCTTCTTCATGTCGTGCAATCGTGTGCTTCGAGCAGAGCTTTCCCAGAGTGCAATGAGAGGTGGCCGCGGGCAGTGCTTCTTTAATATGGCCTTATCGTTACGGACTGAACGAAGACGAACGAGCCGGACGTTTCCTCTTCTTCTTCTTCTTCTTCTTCTTCTTCTTCTTCAAGCGACAAAAGCTTTCATGTATTTTTGGCGGCGTGCGAACACCCTTCATTCGCCACACACACACGAGAACAGAATGGTGATTTGAGGCCTTTCTTACCCAGAGATCCAGCGTCGGGCGTCCGTGCCGCAGGACTGCCGTGTCCCTTCCCGCTCTTCTCTCGTGCTTTATCTCATCGGCTCTGATTTGCGCAGCATGTGTGTTTTACTTTCACCCTCCTGCTTCTTTGATTTGGCTTCACGATTATGCTGTGAATTTTACACCACTTTTGTTTCTCCCTTTTGATAATTTATTGTACCAAAGGCGTTTTTTTATAGAACATAGATGTCTGTAACCAATAATGTAGCAGTTCTGCACTTTGAAGCGAAGGTGTGTGTCTTGTCATGTCAGTAAAGGACTGTCAGAACTGGAAGTGATGATGTTTGATGTGGCGGCACATTACAGAGAGCCCGATCCTGGACGCCATCGCTTACGAAATTCTGTCGCTCTGTTTTTCTTTCTCTTCATTTCCTCTTACCAGACGGTGGCGGCGGCCGCAACACGAGCTCAAGCGCGTCCCGTCGGCGTTTTCTGTTGGTTCGGCTCTCGGTGGACGCGGCGAGCTGCTCGGCTGGTCCCAGAGCAGCTGGACAGTCGGAGATCTTCTCACGGCAGCGCCCTCTCGCAACTAAAGCAATCCGGCGGAGAGCGGGAGGGAGACGGTCGGCTCGGCGGCGCGCGCGCACACGCGCTCTCTCTCTCTCTCTCTCTCTCTCTCGGTCCGTCCGTCCGTCTGCGCGGTTGTGATCGGATGCACGGTTCTTTAGGGTTCCTGTGGTCACGGCATACGGAGGGAGTCCAAGAAACAGGCTTCAGGTGTTTACTTTGTGACCCCATTTTAATAGCTGAAATAGAATTTATGTACATATTTATATTTTTTTAATAAAGGAAGTTTAGAACTCACTACTTTTTTCCTAATGGTATTTTGAGTACATTTAAGTCAACTTGGTAACATGCAGTGGAAGTTCTCTATGGTAGTCAATGGGTATCAGTGCTTCCAGGCCAAAGTAGTTGACGATGACGAGGACGAGGACGACGCTAGTACAAATGCAAAACTCTAGGGTTGAAACGGGACGGAGAGTAGATCTTCATACTTTAATATTCTAGACAGGGTATCGTGTGTGTGGATGTGGCATCGGCCGGCGTTTCACATGTTCGTATACTCCAGCGGTGACCTAGTATACGTAGTGCAGGAACTAATTTTCCGTTTAGTTGTGTTCTTACGGCACACGCTTCAATAAATGGGTCCATTTGAAAGCAGAGGTGTGTGTGTGTGTGTGTGTGTGTGTGTGTGTGTGTGTGTGTGTGTGTGTGTGTGTGTGTGTGTGTGTGTGAGACATCAACAGCGTTTCAGGTCACACTTTATGATTTGAAATCTCTCTCTCCCTGGTCCGACTTTCCCCTCGGCTTCCCGTCCGGTTCGCATTCTCACTCCTCGTTTGGTTCCAGGACATGTGATGATGATGATGATGATGATGATGATGATGATGATGATGATGATGATGTAAACAGAACGACAGACGGATATTTCGGATCTTTATCCACAGGTTGTAAGATCAGGACTTTCTGTGTAAATTAAACGTGTCACTGAGGGGCAGTAATGGACAAACCCTTTGTACTATATTCAAGCGGTCTTATGTATGATTATAAAAAAAACAAAGTTGCTTAACTTGTACCTGTCTTCTCTCATTTCTTCCTCTCGAGTTCTTCCATGTCTCAATGTTTTGTCAGTGGAGTCAAATCAAGGTTTTTCCCGCTGAGACCCGTGAAAATCCGATCTGGAGGTTTGTCCTTCCTCTGGTCACACGCATGAAGGTCAAGCTTTCCTGAGATCACAGTCTGAACGGAGGCTGTTTTCAGATGGTTTTGTTCTTAAAGCAGTTTGAAGTCAGTCAAACTTCACCAGTAAAGCCAGCAGTGGTTCCTGGAGTCCAGCGCTGTCTCCGTCTCTGACACACACTGTCTTTACTGATGTTTTATCAGGTGTGTTTGATTCAGGACAGTATATGATCACCTTGATGCTGCTCTGTTTGCTGTTCGGGTGAAGAAAAGGTGTAAAAGATTAGATTTCAGGCTGGTCCACCACAAGCACTCCAGATGGCCAATCAAATCAAAGAAGTTCTTTTAATGGTCTTTATTTCCTTTAAACCCATTAATTATTGAATTTCTTTACATTAAGACCACTGCACACCTGTGTTGAAGACATGTTCTCTCTCTTTCACTGGTTTGATGATGAACAATCCTCTGATCTCTGAAGGGTCACAATTACTGACAGGATGATAACTGAACTGAACCCGCAAAATCCCTGTCTGTGTGCAAACAAACACTTACATGTACATTTATGCATTTGGCAGACGATTTTATTCAAATCTACTCACTGCAATAATTTTTTTATTATTTTTTTAGTTCATACCCTGGGAATTGAATGACATTGACATTGATGCTAGTGCTTTACAGGTTGATTTTCTTTAAACGTACAAAAAAAGCATAATTTTGCCTTTTCACGTGAAAAATAATAAGATTGTTACATGCCTATTTATTTTTTAAGTTTTATAACGGTCTATATCGTAGTATGAAAAACCGGTCTTATATTATTCTGTATCTTCCATATGGGATGAACTGCAGTGAAGTAGTTTTTATGAGCATTGATGATTAACTCAATATTTTTACATTTTAATATTTAAAATTTGATGATTTCCGCTGAAGCAAGACAAACACGCGCAGCGCGCGCACAGGGACTCGAGCACGAGCAGCGCGTTTCTCTTCAGGTGAGCTTTTACTTCATAACCAATTCTATAGAATGACATAAATAACATAAATGTGATAACATTAATGTGTGGACTGCGAACAGTGTCGTCTGAGTAATAAACACGACTGCAGTTCTGTTACTGTGCTTCACATCCTTTAGAATACAATAACGAAAAGTGTGACATTTAACGTTAGTTAATACACAATATCAACAACACTTGTGCTTAAACTCTTTTTCTAACAATATTAATTTACGTTGAAGTGCTTCTTTAAAGCGATAGTTCACCCAAAAATCAACCTCAGGCAACGGAAAGTTTTCTTCAGCCCTATGTTTTGTACATTTTTCTTTAATTGATTACAAACAATTAGAAAGGCTGAGAAAGTACCAAAGAGCAGTCCAGTGAGGTGTGGGAGACACTATCAGGAACCATCTGAAGGTGGGACATCCTGCTCTGACACATGGTGTGAGGAGAAGGCGAGATTATTTGCTTTAGTAATCTTATTTAAAACGACATGAACTGTCCATAAAAATGTGTGTGTGTATGAAGGTTTAGAGAAGCCTTTTGTCAGGTTTTATGAATTTGTTTTATTTTGCATGTTCAGAAATTCAGTTTTTCTTTCTGTTGCCTCAGGGCAGCGCTGTGCGATAAGGGTCACATCTCGAGGATGTTTTGGGCAGTACCTCACATTGGCCATAATGTGTTATAAGAAGGGAAGATGCAGGTTCCTCAGTGTGCAGAAACACCCAAAGTGATGTGAAAAAAGTGTAACATACACCACTATGTCACAGCAGAGAAGAAATGCTTTTTGAAGTTTCGTACGGAGAGAAATCTTATTACATGAAGTACATCAGTGGTTCCCAACCACATTCCTGGAGTACCCCCAACACTGCACATTTTCCATGTCTCCTTTGTCTGACACACCCATTTCTGGTCTTGGAGTCTCTGCTAATGAATTGATGACTTGATTCAGGTGTGCTTGATCAAGGAGACATGCAAAATGTGCAGTGTTGGGGGTACTCCAGGAATGTGGTTGGGAACCACTGAAGTACATTATATGACATGATCCAGATCCAGATACAGACCAATGCATGGATCAGCTTCAGTATATCAATGTCTTTCAAGTGTTTTTCCCTTTTTACTTAATGATTTCTTTAAATTTTTAAAAAAGTTTTTGATTTTGATGATAATTTTCTTTATGATTCTGAAATTTTTTTAATCAATAAAATGTTCCCAAATTAACCAAAAAATGTGGAATATTTTTCCCATGTGTCTTCTGTTAAAAACAGAAGATAATCTCTGCATGTGATTTTTTTCTTTTTGTCATTTTAATCAATTACTAAGATTCAATACATAACATATTTTCTGTTATCCAAGAAATATGCCGCATATTTCAATGTTCAGTGACCGACACGCGTTTTCCTCCAGGTCCGCTTCCGACTGCCGAATTCACCCAGAGCGACTGTGATTGGTCCATTTCATCAGCGCTGAGAAGAGTGACAGGTGACAGGTGTGCTGCTGCTCCGGAAGCGCTCCTGTGGGATGATCATCTGAACAATGAGAGTCACGAACTTTCACAGACATCCGATAGACACGAGCTGAAGAGTTTGAACAGCTGGATTGATTAGAGATGTTTGTTTCTTGTGTGTGACGGAACGGGAAGAGGCGGAGTCTCAGCTCCACAACAGGGAAGATGACAGCGCTGAGGATCATGTGCTGAAGATGCTCATCACGCTGTGCTACATCTACCTGTGGGTGCGATTCCAGCGATATTACACGGCAGTGATCCGCAGCGCGTTACACCGGCTGAGCGGCGGCCGGAGGAGCTTCACCTTCCGCGAGCTGAGCCGCGAGCAACGCTTCCGATCCCCGCAGAGCTCGAGCGACGACGCGCTGTTCCTGAAGCTCGGGAACAAGGGCATTTACATCACCGAGCCGGAGGTGAGCCGACACCTGTGTGTGTGTGTGTGTGTGTGTGTGAGAGAATCAATCAATCAGTGAACCGCTTCAGCTTTATTTCTACAGTACAGAGAGTTTCACAGTGATAAACAGAAAAATAACAGGATTAATGATGCAAACTTCATCAAATATGAGACGAATTAAGCTGAAAAGCAGCTCTTAAAAGACGATAGTGTCATTATTCAGATCAGTTCAATGTGTTGCAACATTCATCAATTGTGAAACAGTCGAATCTGCAATAAAGGTCAGAATGAATGTGTGTGTGTGTGTGTGTGTGTGTCCGTCCTCTGCAGGCGTGTGATGACCTCAGTAAGTGGACCCTGCTGGGCTCTTCGCTGGTTTGTGGTCAGCGGTTAGAGAGTGTGGCCTTCATCATCGAGGCCTCGTCCAGACAGACGGGTCACGCGTCTCCACTCAGAGCCAATCAGACAGTAGGTTCAGATCCTCCTCAGAGGCTGAAAAATATACAGTAGGTGAAAAGAACACACACGTCCTACTGCTTACTGTAAATCCAGTGAAGATGACGCTGACAACATGACAGATGTAGTACATCCACGTCTTTCGTTGAGTCTCCGTCATAAACATTAAGAACTTCTACTTGCACAGATGACTATAATTGTTATTATTGTTTTTGGTCATTGTTGATTTGGCCAGAGAACTGAGCCTGGTTCCTCCAGTTCTGTCACCTGATGGAGCTTGTGTTCGTCTTGATTCTGTTGGGCTTTAAATGACACTTAATATTCATTAATATTATGCGTTTGACACTATCAGATGAGAACAAAACTTGAACGTGTCGAATCCATACTTGCGTAACTGTGTCTGTGTTTCAGGTGCTGAACTGGTCCGATTACTGTCTCCCGTTGGCGTACAGTCCAGGGCAGCCGTACCGGGCCGTCGCCGAGGCCAGTTTGGAAAACTTCAGCCGTCTCGGCGTGGCTTTTATGGAAGATCGTCTTCATATGGAAAATGGGCTCATACCTGAGAAGATAGTTTGTAAGTCTGGTCACAGCCAGCGTCATCATCACGCAGGTGTGCGGATTAACGCCGTGTTTTTCTCTCTCTCTCCCAGCCGTGTCGCTCAGAGAATCTGCGCTCAAGCAGCTGTTGGAGAAGCAGCAGTCGGACGGCAGACGGAGACTCGAGGCCAAACGTCTGAGCGAGCCGACGGAGCCGCCGCTGTCCCGAAAGAGCAGCCTGCGTCTGGAGCGCCGAGCGTCGCAGGAGGAGCCGGAGCTCCCGTCTGAACACCAGCACATGGACGGACACCACCTGCATCTGTCCAGCTGCCACGAGTGTCTGGAGCTGGAGAACAGCACCATCCTCTCGGTCAAGTTCGCCTCCGCGGAGAACATCCCGGACCTCCGGACGACAGCGCCGGCGCGGATGACGGCGAGGAGAGCGTGAGGCTGAACGCCGGCGGGAAGCCGCCCAACGTGCTGGTGTTCACGGGCGGCTGCGAGCAGCAGTACCAGCGGATCCGCTCGCTCCTGGCCGAGTGCGTGGACACGGAGCGCTACACCATCTACCCGCTGCGGCCGCAGACGGCGCTGAGCGACCCCTGGCCGGAGAACACGCGGCTGCTGGTGCTCGCCACCGACCAGACGCTCACGCCGCAGCTGCAGCTGCGCTTCCTGTCCTACCTGAGCCAGGGCGGGAAGGTGTTGGGCCTGTCGTCCACGCTGTGTCCCGCCGGACTGGCGCTGCGGCCCCGAGACCTGCAGAAAGACCGGATCTGCAGACTGAGCTTCACCAAGGCCAACAGCGCGGAGCTGCAGCTGAGTGTCGTGGCCAGCGGACGCGCGTACGAGCGGGACGACAGCGGCGGCAGCGGCGGCGAGGTGGAGCTGTGGGGCGAGATCTGTGCGCAGGACGAGCGGGACATGGCCATCGTGCGCGTGACTCACGGAGCCGACAGCGGAGAGGCCGTTCTGTGTCAGGTAACCCGCTGGGGAATCGCTGTTAGGGGAGAGCGGGGTAAGTTGTCACACTCTTCATAACTCCAAAACTAGAGGCTCTATCTCAAAAATCAAATAGCCACTTTGTGTGACTTCCTGGTCACATGTGGTCAAGATCGCTGTAATCTGAGGTTAGCACAATTATCTTATTTTTTGGCATAAAAAGTAAAAAATTTGCACTTTAAATTATATGCAATACAACTTTGTTAGCTATGAATGTTAAAAGTTATTATTTTGTACAACATAGAGGAGACAATAACGTGTTTTGATACTTTAGCTGGTGTGCTATGTTGAGCGAACCTTGAGATTTAGCCAACATTAGCACACATGTCAGTTCGGGGCAAGTTGTCTCAATGACTTTGTACAACTTTGTACAGTACAACTGAACGCATAGAACATGCTCAAAAAAGAGGTTCAACATGTTCAGTCAGTTATGTTCAGAGGTTAAACATGTCAAGTTAAGCGAGTTATCTGCAGTTTTCCATTCAGTTATCATGGATCTATGTGCAATCCAGAGAAAGTTTGAGTTTAAAGATCAAAGTAAAGTGGTTTTGCCACTCAATGTGTTTGGATTAATATAATTGTTTTTCCAAATTCTCTAGGCATGATTGTTTATATTTCCAGTTGTAGTTTGAATTTAAAAACTAAAATCAATAATAATAATTAAGCAGTTGCGTTCTTATTTTTAGATAATCTAGTGTGATAATTTACCCGCCGATGGGGCAGATTGTCACAAGAGCACATTCTCTATTCAACAGTCTACAACTCCGTAATGAGATAAGATATGAAAATGTAATGCATACAACATGTGTCCCCAAGACTTCCTTCTTTCATTTGGTTTGACATTTATACCAGTGTGATGTATGGCGCTCAGTAAATGATGTGAAAGTGTGAAAGTGTGACAACTTACCCCGCTCTCTCCTACTCCCCTAATTTTTATTTTCATACTTTTTTCAATTAATTGGTTAAATTAAATGTAAGTAATTAAAAAGCATGTATAATTAATTGAATTCATAAAGCTTTAACAACTTAATTTATTAAACAATAATGGGGCCCTATGAAATGTTTTATTTTTTTCAGATGTGTTTTAATTTTATTATATTATGATTACATTCTTATGTAGTATCAAAAATGGTGGTAATCAAATTAAGATATAAAGCAAAATTAAACTTTTTTTGGCAAATAAAATGCTGCACAACAGAGGTTTACTGTTCAAATGAAAAATGTATTCCTGTATTCTTCTCCTCTTGTTCAGGTACGTTTGGAAACGGCTCCGGACGCCCACGATGCTCACGGCTCCGCCGGCTTCTCCGAGCTGAAGATGAGCAACGCTCGCCGCTACGAGGTTCTGACGGAGATCTTGACGTCTCTGGGTCTGAGCTGTGAGCTGAGCGAGGTGCCGCCACCCAGCCCGATCTACCTGCTCTCCACACACCAGGTGACGGTCGCCTTATCACGCTTCATATGCTACAGACTGATTCACAGCAGCTTCACACTAATAAACTGAATCAATGATGCAAACTTCATCAGATATAGGTCATGTCAGTCACGGCTCTGAAACAAACTCTAGCTGTTTCCATCCATCTACTGTTATGTGAGTTTTGGGATATCACACTGAACACGCACACACTGAACACACGCACACACTGCACACACTGAACACACGCACACACTGAACACGCACACACTGAACACGCACACACTGAACACGCACACACTGAACACGCACACACTGAACACACTGAACACACACACTGAACACACTGAACACGCACACACTGAACACACGCACACACTGAACACACGCACACACTGAACACACACACACACTGAACACACGCACACACTGAACACACGCACACACTGAACACACGCACACACTGACACACGCACACACTGAACACACGCACACACTGAACACACACACTGAACACACTGAACACACACACTGAACACACTGAACACGCACACACTGAACACACACACACACACTGAACACACACACACACTGAACACACACACACTGAACACCACACACACACTGAACACACACACACACACTGAACACACGCACACACTGAACACACGCACACACTGAACACACGCACACACTGAACACGCACACACTGAACACACGCACACACTGAACACACGCACACACTGAACACACACACACAGAACACACACACACACTGAACACACACACACTGAACACGCACACACTGAACACGCACACACTGAACACACGCACACACTGAACACACGCACACACTGAACACACACACACACTGAACACACACACACACTGAACACACACACACACTGAACACACACACACACACACACACTGAACACACGCACACACTGAACACACGCACACACTAAACACACACACTGAACACACACACACTGAACACACACACACTGAACACACACACACTGAACACGCACACACTGAACACACACACACTGAACACACACACACTGAACACGCACACACTGAACACACGCACACACTGAACACACACACACACTGAACACACACACACACACACACACTGAACACACGCACACACTAAACACACACACACTGAACACACACACACTGAACACGCACACACTGAACACACGCACACTGAACACACGCACACACTGAACACACACACACACTGAACACACACACACACACACTGAACACACGCACACACTGAACACACGCACACACTGAACACACACACACACTGAACACACACACACTGAACACACACTGAACACACACACACTGAACACACACACACACTGAACACACACACACACTGAACACACACTGAACACACGCACACACTGAACACACACACACTGAACACGCACACACTGAACACACACACACTGAACACGCACACACTGAACACGCACACACTGAACACGCACACACTGAACACGCACACACTGAACACACTGAACACACACACTGAACACACTGAACACGCACACACTGAACACACGCACACACTGAACACACGCACACACTGAACACACACACACACTGAACACACGCACACACTGAACACACGCACACACTGAACACACGCACACACTGAACACACGCACACACTGAACACACGCACACACTGAACACACACACTGAACACACTGAACACACACACTGAACACACTGAACACGCACACACTGAACACACACACACACACTGAAACACACACACACTGAACACACACACACACTGAACACACACACACACACTGAACACACACACACACACTGAACACACGCACACACTGACACACCACACACTGAACACACGCACACACTGAACACGCACACACTGAACACACGCACACACTGAACACACCACACACGAACACACACACACAAACACACACACACTGAACACACACACACTGAACACGCACACACTGAACACCACACCGAACACAATGCACACTGAACACACGCACACACTGAACACACACACACACTGAACACACACACACACTGAACACACACACACTGAACACACACACACACACACACTGAACACACACACACACTGAACACACACACACACTGAACACGCCACACTGAACACACACACACTGAACACACGCACACACTGAACACACGCACACACTAACACGCCACACGCACACCACTGAACACACGCACACACTGAACACACACACTGAACCACACACTGAACACACTGAACACCACACACTGACACACGCACACACTGAACACACCACACACTGAACACACACACACACTGAACACACGCACACACTGAACACACGCACACACTGAACACACGCACACACTGAACACACGCACACACTGAACACACGCACACACTGAACACACACACTGAACACACTGAACACACACACTGAACACACTGAACACGCACACACTGAACACACACACACACACTGAACACACACACACACTGAACACACACACACACTGAACACACACACACACACTGAACACACACACACACACTGAACACACGCACACACTGAACACACGCACACACTGAACACACGCACACACTGAACACGCACACACTGAACACACGCACACACTGAACACACGCACACACTGAACACACACACACAGAACACACACACACACTGAACACACACACACTGAACACGCACACACTGAACACGCACACACTGAACACACGCACACACTGAACACACACACACTGAACACACACACACACTGAACACACACACACTGAACACACACACACTGAACACACACACACACACACACTGAACACACACACACACTGAACACACACACACACTAAACACACACACACTGAACACACACACACTGAACACACACACACTGAACACACACACACTGAACACGCACACACTGAACACACACACACTGAACACACACACACTGAACACGCACACACTGAACACACGCACACACTGAACACACACACACTGAACACACACACACACCACACACACTGAACACACGCACACACTAAACACCACACACTGAACACACACACACTGAACACGCACACACTGAACACACGCACACTGAACACACGCACACACTGAACCACACACACACTGAACACACACACACACACTGAACACACGCACACACTGAACAACGCACACACTGAACACACAACACACTGAACACACACACACACTGAACACACACACTGAACACACACACACACTGAACACACACACACACTGAACACACACACACTGAACACACACTGAACACACACACACACTGAACACACACACACTGAACACACACACACTGAACACCACACTGAACACCACACACTGACACACACACTGAACACGCACACACTGAACACGCACACACTGAACACACCACACTGAACACACACACACTGAACACACGCACACCTGAACACACACACTGAACACACCACACACTGAACACCGCACACACCACACACACTGAACACACACTGAACACACACACTGCACACACACACACTGAACACACACACACACACTGAACACACACCACACCCACACACACTGAACACACACACACACTGAACACACGCACACACTGAACACACACACTGAACACACTGAACACGCACACTGAACACACGCACACACTGAACACACGCACACACTGAACACGCACACACTGAACACGCACACACTGAACACGCACACACTGAACACGCACACACTGAACACGCACCACACTGAACACGCAACACTGAACACGCACACACTGAACACGCACGCCACACTGAACACACGCACACACACTGAACACGCACGCACACACTGAACACGCACGCACACACTGAACACGCACGCACACACTGAACACGCACACTGAACACACAGAACACGCACACTGAACACACACGCACACACTGAACGCACACACTGAACACGCACACCACTGAAACGCACACACTGAACACGCACACACTGAACACCCACACTGAACACGCACACCTGAACACGCACACACTGAACACGCACACACTGAACACGCACACACAACAACACACTGAACACGCACACACTGAACACGCACACCACTGAACACGCACACACTGAACACGCACACACTGAACACGCACACACTGAACACGCACACACTGAACACGCACACACTGAACACGCACGCACACACTGAACACGCACGCACACACTGAACACGCACGCACACACTGAACACGCACGCACACACTGAACACGCACGCACACACTGAACACGCACGCACACACTGACGCACGCACACACTGAACACGCACGCCACACTGAACACGCACACTGAACACACTGAACACGCACACTGAACACACTGAACACGCACACACTGAACACACACACTGAACACACTGAACACGCACGCACACACTGAACACGCACGCACACACTGAACACGCACACTGAACACACTGAACACGCACACTGAACACACTGAACACGCACACTGAACACACGCACACACTGAACACACGCACACACTGAACACACACACTGAACACACTGAACACGCACGCACACACTGAACACGCACGCACACACTGAACACGCACACTGAACACACTGAACACGCACGCACACACTGAACACGCACACACTGAACACACACACACTGAACACACACGCACACACTGAACACACGCCACACACTGAACACACACACACTGAACACGCACACACTGAACACGCACACACTGAACACGCACACACTGAACACGCACACACTGAACACGCACACACTGAACACCCACACGAACACGCACGCACACACTGAACACGCACGCACACACTGAACACGCACACTGAACACACTGAACACGCACACTGAACACACTGAACACGCACACTGAACACACACGCACACTGAACACACGCACACACTGAACACACGCACACACTGAACACACACACTGAACACACTGAACACGCACGCACACACTGAACACGCACGCACACACTGAACACGCACGCACACACTGAACACGCACGCACACACTGAACACGCACGCACACACGAACACGCACACTGAACACACGCACACACTGAACACACGCACACACTGAACACACGCACACACTGAACACACACACTGAACACACTGAACACTCACCGCACACACTGAACACGCACGCACACACTGAACACGCACGCACACACTGAACACGCACGCACACACTGAACACGCACACTGAACACACTGAACACGCACGCACACACTGAACACACGCACACACTGAACACACGCACACACTGAACACACGCACACACTGAACACACACACTGAACACACTGAACACGCACACACTGAACACGCACACACTGAACACACGCACACACTGAACACGCACACACTGAACACGCACACACTGAACACGCACACACTGAACACGCACACACTGAACACGCACACACTGAACACGCACACACTGAACACGCACACACTGAACACGCACGCACACACTGAACACACGCACACACTGACACACGCACACACTGAACACACGCACACACTGAACACACGCACACACTGAACACCACACTGAACACACTGAACACGCACACACTGAACACGAACACACACTGAACACGCACACACTGAACACGCACGCACACACTGAACACGCACACACTGAACACGCACGCACACACTGAACACGCACGCACACACTGAACACGCACGCACACACTGAACACGCACGCACACACTGAACACGCACGCACACACTGAACACGCACGCACACACTGAACACGCACGCCACACTGACACACCACGCACACACTGAACACACTGAACACGCACACACTGAACACGCACGCACACTGAACACGCACGCACACACTGAACACGCACGCACACACTGAACACACTGAACACGCACACACTGAAACACGCACACACTGAACACACGCACACACTGAACACACGCACACACTGAACACACGCACACACTGAACACGCACACACTGAACACGCGCACACACTGAACACACACACACACACACACACTGAACACACACACACACTGAACACACACACTGAACACACTGAACACGCACACACTGAACACGCACACACACACTGAACACACACACACACACTGAACACACGCACACACTGAACACGCACACACTGAACACCACACACTGAACACGCACACACACACTGAACACGCACACACACACTGAACACGCACACGCACACTGAACACGCACACTGAACACACAGAACACGCACACTGAACACGCACACTGAACACGCACACTGAACACGCACACTGAACACGCACACACTGAACACGCACACACTGAACACACGCACACACTGAACACACGCACACACTGAACACGCACACACTGAACACGCGCACACACTGAACACGCGCACACACTGAACACGCGCACACACTGAACACACACACACACACTGAACACACGCACACACTGAACACACACACTGAACACACTGAACACGCACACACTGAACACGCACACACACACTGAACACACACACACACACACTGAACACACGCACACACTGAACACGCACACACTGAACACGCACGCACACACTGAACACGCACACACACACTGAACACGCACACACACTGAACACGCACACTGAACACACAGAACACGCACACTGAACACGCACACTGAACACGCACACTGAACACGCACACACTGAACACGCACACACTGAACACGCACACACTGAACACGCACACACTGAACACACGCACACACTGAACACACGCACACACTGAACACACGCACACACTGAACACACGCACACACTGAACACACGCACACACTGAACACGCACACACTGAACACGCGCACACACTGAACACACACACACACACTGAACACACGCACACACTGAACACACACTGAACACACTGAACACGCACACACTGAACACGCACACACACACTGAACACACACACACACTGAACACACTGAACACGCACACACTGAACACGCACACACACACTGAACACGCACACACACACTGAACACGCACACACACACTGAACACGCACACACACACTGAACACGCACACTGAACACACAGAACACGCACACTGAACACACAGAACACGCACACTGAACACGCACACACTGAACACGCACACACTGAACACGCACACACTGAACACGCACACACTGACACGCACACACTGAACACGCACACACTGAACACGCACACACTGAACACGCACACACTGAACAACGCACACAACACTGAACACACACCGCACACAACACTGAACACCACACACACTGAACACGCACACACACACTGAACACGCACACTGAACACACAGAACACGCACACTGAACACGCACACACTGAACACGCACACACTGAACACACACACTGAACACGCACACACTGAACACGCACACACTGAACACGCACACACTGAACACGCACACACTGAACACGCGCACACACTGAACACGCACACACACACTGAACACGCACACACACACTGAACACGCACACACACACTGAACACACACTGAACACTTACACACTGAACACTTACACACTGAACACTTACACACTGAACACGCACACACTGAACACGCACACACTGAACACGCACACACTGAACACGCACACACTGAACACGCACACACTGAACACGCACACACTGAACACGCACACACTGAACACGCACACACTGAACACACGCACACTGAACACACGCACCACTGAACACACACCACTGAACACACGCACACACTGAACACACACGCACTGAACACACACACACTGACACCACGCACTGAACACAACACACACTGAACACCACCACTGAACACACGCACACACTGAACACACACGCACTGAACACACACACACTGAACACGCACGCACTGAACACGCACGCACTGAACACACGCACACACTGAACACACGCACACACTGAACACACACACTGAACACGCACACACTGAACACACGCACACTGAACACACGCACACACTGAACACACGCACACACTGAACACACACTGAACAGGCGCACACACTGAACGCACACTGACACACGCGCACACACACTGAACGCACACTGACACACGCACACACTGAACACACACAACGCACACTGAACGCACACACACTGAACACGCACACACACTGAACATGCACACACACTGAACGCACACTGACACACGCACACACTGAACACGCACAACGCACACTGAACGCACACACACTGAACACGCACACACTGAACACGCACACACTGAACGCACACACTGAACACGCACGCACACTGAACACACGCGCACACACTGAACACGCACACACTGAACACACGCACACACTGAACACACACTGAACACGCACACACACAACGCACACTGAACATGCACACACACTGAACGCACGCACACTGAACGCACGCACACTGAACGCGCACGCACTGAACACACTGAACACACACGCACACACTGAACACGCACACACTGAACACACACGCACACACTGAACACGCACACACTGAACACACACGCACACACTGAACACGCGCACACACACTGAACACACACACACTGAACACGCGCATACACTGAACACGCGCACACACACTGAACACCACTGAACACGCGCACACACACTGAACACGCGCACACACTGAACATGCGCACACACACTGAACACACACTGAACACGCGCACACTGAACACGCGCACACACTGAACACACACTGAACACGCGCGCACACACTGAACACACACTGAACACGCGCACACACTGAACACGCGCACACACTGAACATGCGCACACACTGAACACGCGCACACACTGAACACTCGCGCGCACACTGAACACACACTGAACACGCTCACACTGAACACACACACCGACAAGCACGCACACACACTGAACACACACTGACACGCTCACACACTGACACGCACACACACTGAACACACACTGAACACGCGCACACACTGAACACGCGCACACACACTGAACACACTGAACACGCGCACACACTGAACACGCGCACACACTGAACACGCACACACTGAACACACACGCACACACTGAACACACACGCACACACTGAACACACACACACTGAACACACACACACACTGAACACACACTGAACACACACTGAACACACACTGAACACACACACACACTGAACACACACACACTGAACACACACACACACTGAACACACACTGAACACGCGCACACACTGAACACGCGCACACACACTGAACACACTGAACACGCGCACACTGAACACGCGCACACACTGAACACACACTGAACACGCGCGCACACACTGAACACGCACACACTGAACACGCACACACTGAACACACACACACACTGAACACACGCGCACACACTGAACACGCGCGCGCACACTGAACACACACACTGAACACGCGCGCACACACTGAACACACACTGAACACGCGCGCACACACTGAACACGCACACACTGAACACGCACACACTGAACACGCGCACACTGAACACGCACACACTGAACACACACACACTGAACACACGCGCACACACTGAACACGCGCACACACTGAACACGCGCACACACTGAACACGCGCACACACTGAACACGGGCGCGCACACTGAACACACACACTGAACACGCGCGCACACACTGAACACACACTGAACACACACTGAACGCGCGCACACTGAACACGCGCACACACTGAACACGGGCGCGCACACTGAACACACACACTGAACACGCGCGCACACACTGAACACACACTGAACACACACTGAACACACACTGAACACACACTGAACGCGCGCACACTGAACGCGCGCACACTGAACACACACACTGAACACGCGCGCACACACTGGACACACACTGAACACGCACACACACTGAACACACACACACATTGAACACACACCTGGAGCAGTGGGCAGCCGTTAGGTGTCTTGCTCAAGGGAGCGTCAGTTGTGGGTAATGAGAGTGGAAGAGTGCACTGTTCATTCACTCCCCACCTATATATCCTGCCGGTACTGAGACTCGAACCCGCGACCTTAGTCTGACTGTCTAACCATTAGGCCATAACTGACCCTTATGCTTTCAACTGAGGAGGATTGTTTCATCCGGTAAGAAGACATGCGCATAAACTAAGATGGAAACACGTTTACTGAATAAATCGCTCGATGCGTAACAACAAACTCATGTGACTGTGCCTCAGCAGAGGCTGTGATTGGATAACTGGACTAACCTGCGGACCAATCGCATCGCAGCATCTCAAATGTTGGTTTGGTGGTTCTGGAACGCCAGAGTCAAAGTCTGTCATCAGAATGATTTGGTTTAATTTCCTCCAGAAGCGATTGTGTTCCCAAACACCAGCATCCGAACGCAAGATCACATGACAGCGTTTATTGTGTTTCGTCTGACGCTCTGAGACGAAACTCGTTTATGATGGAGGGAAAAAGAGCCTGATTGAAGAAACTTAATTTTTTATTACTGATATTTTGCACCAATTTCCCAGGAAGTGACGATTGTGTTCTCTTGAACACAGGGGATGAAACGATGCTTTATTCACTAATGTTTCATGCCATATCCAAATTTTCCACATAAGTTAAATTCTCAACTTTAGATGAAATGTTGCTACTAACCCTAAGCACATCTTGTGTTCCTGTGAGTCACGATCGGATCATCCATGATATTCTGAACTGAAGGTTTCTTGGCTGGTGACTGTGATCGGGGGGGTTCGCACTCAACTGCTCTGAGAAAAATAAATCACGCTTTTGATCGTCCCTCTAGACCTGAAATGCAAACGCTTGACACACATTTACATACATGAGAAAGCCAGATGTCCGACACATGTGACCTCCCGTCCTGCCGCAGAGACCCTGATAAACATTTCCACACCATTATAAAGTCCCTTCATCTGTCCAGCCGGCTGTACTTCACTGAAGCTTCTGCAGCTGCTCATTACACTCTGTGAGATGTTTATCATTTTAAAAACTATGAGGATCATGAAATGTCTTGATGAAGCTCTTCCACATCACAGATATCATGACTTTCATGCTCTTGGTTCTTCTGATGTTCTTCAGGTTTGTCTGAGTCTGTTCATGATGTCTGTAAGTTTAGAGTTATATTTTAATAATTTGATCCCAAATTGATCAAAACCATTTCTGAGGTCAACAAAGCATGAGGAAATTGAACTTCGTGTTTGACAGCTGAACTACCCACTTTCATGTCATTTTTGGACGTCCAAATTCGGTCCATTGAAGGGGTTGTTTTCTTTTTTCTACGTCTTCCGCACGTCTAATGTTGACGTCCGTGGGACCTCCGTGTAAGGGCTATTTATAGTCCAAATGTGGTTGTTTGTGGACGTCTTTTCAACATCAAATTTAGACTTATTTTCGACGTTGTTTTTATAATTTCTATAACTGTGGTCCCATGTTTCCAGAGGGTGGAGGACATGTTTTCTGTGCCAGTTAATTTTCCTGTAGCTTTGTTTGGCTCAACTTCTCCAGTTATCACCTGCTGCTGAGACAATCAAATGGAGTTTTTGGAAAATGATCTGGAACAGTATGCCACCTTCTGAAATTGGACTAGATCATTTTCCAAAAACTCCATTTGATTGTCTCAGCAGCAGGTGATAACTGGAGATGCATATGAAGGTGTAATGCATTTCCTGTTGAAACTAGAAGTTGAGCCAAACAAAGCTACAGGAAAATTAACTGGCACAGAAAACATGTCCTCCACCCTCTGGAAACATGGGACCACATACAACACTACAGTTATACTAATACAAATAAATCACAATTCAATATCACCATTTTCATCTTTATTCAAAAATAAATGCAGCGATGCAGGCTGAAAAGCTGTGCCATCATTTTGCAATGGTTGAACACTCGCGTGAAATGCTTGTCGTGTTGCCTCGGCCAATCAGAGTGGCGTTTACTGGTTGGGTTATGATGATGTGCTGCCTCGGCCAATCAGAGTGGCGTTTACTGGTTTTAGTCTCTTTGGTTGAAATCCAAAGCCCTTGATAGAGAGTTGTCCTCGCCTGTCCTTTAGCTGCTGTTGGTTCTTTTTAAATTAGAAAAAAGGAGGATAGGCCTGATATATGCTACCATGAAATTATTTTCTGAACTATAATTTCCCACAAATTGCATTTCCAAATAAATAAACAGATACATGCAAAAATACATGTATGCATAAAGAAATAACTTGATTAGGCTACTTTAAATAAACCAGTTAAAGAAAAACAGGAAAATGTAAAAAAAAAAAAAAAAAAAAATGGCCTGAATAAATAAATAGGCATTCACATAATAAATCGTGTTTGTTTATAAATAATCTGTACGTGAAGAGTTCAGATGCAAAAGCCTCTAAGTGCCATCTGAAATTCTTCTAGAATGATCATTTTTATAAAGCCTGTATAGTTAAGTACTTTCACTTAAATGACAATTAATAGGTCATTTGCATTGCCATTTAAGTGAAATTATTGAACTTAAATATACAAGCTTGATAAAAATTATCATTCTAGAAGAAAATTTCAGATGGCACTTAGAGGCTTTTGCATCTGAACTCTTCGTGTATTAATCATGTTGATAGGCCCTATAAAACAAATATTGCATATTAATCATGTAAATTTCCTGCACCTGTTATAGACGTCCAAATGACGTCCAAAAAAATTACCCAGTTCAAAGGTCAAATGTTGAAAGTCAAGATGACGTCCAAGTTGGGTCATAGATGTTCAGAAATGGTCATGGACCGACGGACCTAATATAGACATGATCTGCACGTCTATCCGACGTCCAATGTTTAGTGTGTAGATTTTGTAATGGTGATTTGTTCACATGACTGAAAAGGCTGGAGAAGTAGTTTACCCACACTTCTCCAAACTGAATGACTAGTTATCCATCTTGAGATTTAATTATTTAGTGTCTCAGTGTTCCCAGAAATGATTTGACATATTTTCTTCTTAAGGACTCTAAATGGACGCGTTCAGTGAATATTGTAGCTAGAAAATGATTGAAAGTGTTTGAGTCTGAGAGTTCAGAGTCGAGCTGTGTGAACAGAACTGTGATGGATGACACCAAATCCCTGTACTGCTGATTTCTGACCACTAGGTGTCAGTCTTTGTCTGTGATTCTCCTGACTTACTGAAAATGATCAATAGAAATGAGAAAATATTATGCATAGCATTAATATATACAGTAGTGTCCAAAAGTGATGTCTGGAGGGAATATTTATTTTTAACGATCCTATAAGTTTGATTAAACCAGCAAAATATGAGGAAAATATTTTATATGATTTTAAATATAAGGGAAGAACAAAACTAGTTTGGTTAAGGTATTTATATGACAAAATTATTTGGCAAAAAAGGCAAGCTACATGTTTTATTTCATGAAAAAAAAAACAAATGCATAGAAAAACAAAAGGCTGACAGGAAAAAGCAAACACTGACTACAACATATTCAGTTATTAATATTTCTTTGGTTCTCTTTTGTTGTTTCATGTGTTCATAATTTCTTTGTGTGACAGTCTGGCCAAAAATTGTAGCACAGTTTGTCGTTTTTCATTGTGTTATCAGAAATAAAACAATCGACTCCAAGCACAACCACACAATATGACTACAAAATCTTTAATAATGTTTGAATAAAGGCTGAAGATGTTAATTTTCCCAGGCCGGACACACATTTGGACACTGCTGTGTGTGTGTGTGTGTGTGTGTGTGTTGTGTGTGTGTGTGTGTAATGCATTTCAAGGAAATATTATCAGCTGTGTTTGATCGGTTCATGTAGTTTTCCAGGATCTGCTCTGGTTAACTCTTCTAGACTCTTTCTGTGGCGTCAGTCATGTGGTCTGATGCCGAGTTGCCGGGAACTGAATCTTTTTATGATTGTGAAGTTTGCACGGCTGCCGTTTCCCACAATGCCTCGGTCCCGCTGCCGTGGGGCATCTATTGTGCTGATCTGTGTGTATCTGTGCTGGGCTTGTTAAGATGTTCAGCCTCCCCAGAGACGGCGTATTGTGCGGGGCTGATGGGAGACGCGCCGACGGGCCGTTCAGATTGATTAAGCGTCTCTATATTCCTTCAGCTGATAATAGAGTCATCAGCGCCTCCTCATATCTGTCCTGATCACATTTCAGATCTGATTATTTTTATATATATTATTATAATATTATATAATATATATATATATTATATATATATATATAATATATATAATTATAGAATTTGTGTTTTTTTTTTTTATTTATCTTTTTATTTTTATCTTATTTTTTTCATCTGCACAGATATGTTTCAGTGAGCACTTCTGGTTTTGGGAAAGGTGAAATATAATGTTGACAAGAATGCAGTCGGAGTGTTTTATCATACGAATAAAATCATAAAGAGCTTCATTCAGAAGAGAAACGTGTGACATCATTGAACGTGTTATTCACAGCAGTGTGAGCATGGACTGAGAATGAGTGTGTGTGTGTGTGTGTGTACACAGGAGCAGAAGGGCCGTTTCCTGCGCTGGTTGCGGCGGCAGACGGACGGATCGGCTGGCGTCCTGCAGTCGGCGGCGGGCGTCCTGAAGGTGCTGTGGGCCGGAGACGAGCCGCCCGATCTGGGCGACGGTGAGCGGGCGTTTCACACCGAGCCGCCCGAGAGCTTCTCTGAGCACTTCAGCCTGCAGACGTACCGACGGCACCTGCGGACGCAGCGGCTCGGCCAGACCGTCATCTACGCCGACGTCACGTCCACCACCATGGACCTGCTGGACGGGTACGTAAGGAGAGCTGCTCTCGCGCTCATATGGAGGGCTGCAGCTAATTTAACACTCGACTGAGCTCACAGCGGTCAGACGCTAATAGAGCCTTTGTGTGCGGCTGGACTCGCGCTGGGACGCGGCCAGCGGACGGACGGCAGGTGGAAGCCATTAGAGCTGTCATAACGTTTGACAAATGGACGGCGGAGCGCGGCTGAAGTGATTGGTAGTGACAGTGTTGTCATTAGGCCTGTAAGGTAACCAAAAAGAGGCCGTGGAAAAAAAACATCTACAGTTTGATTTCCCCTGGCCTGATTATCAGAGTAATTTCCAGATGTCCCCTGTTACACTCTGATTAAGTGGTATTATTCTAGTATGAGAGTCCTGAGTGGGCGGCGTGTTGGACAGGAAGCTGAAAACGGCGAGCGCAGATCGAGCCTCGCAGCTGCCAAACATCAGCGCTTTAGCCCCATATTCACATCTCTGCACTTCTGTCCGTCACCGAGTCGCCCGCGGCCGTCCGTCAGCGTGGAGCAGGACGAGATCACGGCCTTCATCTGTGTTAATAGTGTGTTGATTTGATGATCAGTTGAGCTGCAGATGAAGAGATGATTGATTCATCTGACTGTGTGTGTGTGAGTGTGTGTGTGTGAGTGTGTGTGTGTGTGTGTGTACAGGTTTATATTACATTTTTGGGGAACATTTAATATAAACCTGTACACACACTCAGATGAATTACAGGCCTAATGACAACACTGTCACTACCTCACAAGGATAGACAGACCTGAGATCACCTACATTATGGGGAGCAGCCAGTAGTCTCCATGGGGGAAATGGATTAATAAACAAACTAAATGATGTTTTATTAAAAATTCAAAAATGCAAACAGTTTCCTGTGATGGTTAGGGTTAGGGGTAGAGTAGGGCGATAGAAAATACGGTTTGTACAGTATAAAAACCATTACGCCTATTGAATGTCCCCACAATTCACAAAAACAACCGTGTGTGTGTGTGTGTGTGTGTGTGTGTTTGATCAGAGCATTAGCGCTCTGTTTGAGCAGCACACACTAATAATGGGCAGCTCGAGACTCTCACTGTTTCTCAGAAGGTCACAAACGGAGCAGAGCCTCAGTGACCCCGCGACCCCGTCACGTCTCTATTAAAGCACCGCTCTCGTCTCACTCTCTCGTTCTCAGGCTTTACTCATCAGATCTACTACACACTTTCAATTCTTGTACTGCTTTTTGAACAAATCTTTCTATACAAACGATACAATCTGCTTTTTCTGATTCCCTGATTAACACCGTTCGGCCGTTTCAACCCTGTGAAGCCTGACGTGTGAAATAATAGTCAAGATTTTTTTTTAAATGTATGAATGAAAATGTCAGTTTTTTTGAGTATATCTGATACATCAGGCTTTTATGGCTCATATAGTCTGATAGTGAGAATCTGGAGGAAAAACAACTAATTTATTCAAAGACCCAAATGAGCAAATATATATATTTATATGGAAAAAAGTGATAATTCTGATGCTTGTGATGTAAATCAATGAGATCTTCATAACAGTATAGCAGATACTTGCATAAAATACATATAAATATCAATGTCTCAGTAAGATGAAATTTAAATTCTTAGTTTTATGATCAAAGCTCTGTAGTTTGATGATCATATTTGATACTCATGATTTTTTTAATAAATGATAATCAAGTGAACCTGCTTCAGTCCAGTTGAAATATTACTAACGATATCAAAGTTATTCTTGATAAAAATCAGTGCAGATTTGACAGCAAAAACACACGAAGCACAAGCTGAAGGACGTTTTACAATTAAACAAAGACTTTTCCTTGATAGAAGACTCTAAACGATCAGTCGGAGACAGCAGATCGAGTGCGACAGGTTCATCAGTGACGTTTCAGCGTGTGATTGTTGCGTTGATCAGGTGGTTTTGTTGGCGACTGCAGCGAGTGTTTTGTGTCACTGATTCTCGTCCGTAAGTTCAGCTTTTGCTGCTTATTTGAAGATCTTATCATTAGTCAAAGCATTTCTTTTCAGGCCGTTCTTTTTCTTCTGAATGTGTTCATCACAAAACATCATATGATGATTTATTCCTTTATTTTCCTGCTTTTGTCATTTGTGGAGGAGTCGAGCTCAGACTGCTGTTTTCCAGCGGTCAGATGTCTTCCTCTCCTCGGAGCGTAATTAACACACACACTGAGGTCGTCCTGTCGTGTAGCAATCAGTGTTTGTTTTAACAGTGAATCCAAAACCCAAACTGACACCGTGTGGAATTAAACGCCACTTCCTGTGAAAACACCGGCTCTGTGTCACGAGGCCGAAGGAGCCGCGGCCCAACAGCCCAAGCGTCGGGTTAGTACATGAAGTCAAATTAGTCCAATTGACCTGCGTGATCCAGCAGCAATTACCTCAAATCGCAAGCAGATGCTCGTCGTTTCAGTTCTTGTTCTCGTACATCTGGAGCTCGACGCTGGAAGAGAAGAGAGTGTCGAGGAGCGGAGCGGCTCACGAGCGCCGAGATCGAGTTTCAGTGACCCGATGGGCTTAATCTGAAGCTCGGGATGAAGATCTGTGTGTGTGTGTGTGTGTGTGTGTGTGTGTGTGTGTGTGTGTGTGTGTGTGTGTGTGAGTCTGTGTGTGAGTCTGTGTGTGAGTGTGAGTCTGTGTGAGTCTGTGTGTGTGTGTGTGACTCTGTGTGTGTGTGTGTGTGGGTGTGTGTGTGTGTTCAGTGTGTGTTCATTGTGTGTATTCAGTGTGTGTGTTCGGTGTGTGTGTGTGTTCAGTGTGTGTGTGTGTGTGTTCAGTGTGTGTTCATTGTGTGTATTCAGTGTGTGTGTTCATTGTGTGTATTCAGTGTGTGTGTTCGGTGTGTGTGTGTGTGTGTTGTGTGTGTGTGTGTTCAGTGTGTGTGTGTGTGTGTGTGTGTGTGTTCATTGTGTGTATTCAGTGTGTGTGTTCGATGTGTGTGTTCTGTGTGTGTGTGTGTGTGTGTTCAGTGTGTGTGTGTGTGTGTGTGTGTGTTCAGTGTGTGTTTTACTAATAGCAGAAACTGATTGATCAGCTCTGTCTCTGTTTGGAGATGGTAATTGCTGCAGCAGCTTCTGAAACAGGATTTTCCCAATTAATCACATTTACAGATTAGACTGATCGATCATCACATTTATGCCCTGCCTGATCAATACTAATATACTTATGCTAATTGCTGAAAATCCACTTTTAGCGACACGCATTGATGTTGTCATTGCTGTGTGTCATATTTCTGCACTTCTGTCCCTAATCACACACTTACACTGCGCAGTGTGCACTCGCCGTCCAGCGGATGAGGGTTATACGCTTGTTTTGTCATCAGCATCTGAAAGTCGCTCCACTTTCTTTACATAATTACAGCTGTGATCATCGAGTTCACGAAGTGTCTGTCATTCCACTCCTAGTTTCTTTGCATCTCAGTATTTGAGTGAATTTTTCAGTGTGAACACACTAATAACACTATTTAGAGTAGTGCATGAAGATTCAGTGCACTTTAGATGTACATGTGATGTGTGTGTGTGTGTGTGTGTGTGAGTGTGAGAATGACACACTCAAAGGCCTGCGCTGAGTCCGTCTGTGTTCTGATCATCAGTTCATCCGTTCACTCAGCTTTATTTCTACAGTACAGATTGTTTAATAAACAGAAAATAACAGAATCAAATACAGATTTCATCAAATTAGAGACTCATTCAGATTCTGCAGTAAAGACGCTCATCGGTCGTCACTAGTTCTCTGTGGATCGTGTGAATTTGTGCATCTTCAGAGTTTAATCATGTTTGTTTCTCTGCAGTGAGAGACTGAGATTCGTTCATTGTTTGTGTCTTAATTACTAATGGTGCGTCTTTTCTTCTGTCTCTCTTTTCAGGCCGTTACTGAGACTTTTCTTCTCTAAAGCTGCAGACCAGCGGCTTTCACAATGAGATTAACTGAGCCTCATTGAGCCGCTAAGAGCATTACTGTGTGTGTGATCCACGCTGATCTCATATTTGTGTTGCTGAAATTAATTTGATGCCTCTTTACATGTTAATCTGAGAGGGATTGATTTCTGCCGAACAAAGCCGAGAGCCAGAATCGGCCTCTCTGAGAGCTTCGCTGTAGTTTCTGAGTTTTTACTTTTATCTCTTTACCAGAAGCTTCGATCCGAAAGCGCTTACAGTAGTTCTGCTGGTGTCGTATTTTCGCGCTGGCATTGAGCGCACGATCTTGGTGTTTCTAGCGTCGTTTTCAACCAAATAAACGCACAAAATACGTGCTTCATTTCTTCATTCATTTTGGTGATTGTAGCTGTAGTGTTGCGCTGTTTGCCTGTCGTTTGTCTTTCACTGTGTAAAAAATTCTACAGAAATGAGACCAAAATATACAAGCCACACAAACCCGATTTATACCTCTCCATTCTCAAAAAATCACTTAAATAGAAACACACACACCACTCTTTCTCTCTCTCTCTCTCACACACACACAAACACACACACCACTCTCTCTCTCTCACACACACACACACCACTCTCTCTCTCTCTCTCTCTCACACACACACACACACCACTCTCTCTCTCTCACACACACACACCACCTCTCTCTCTCTCTCACACACACACAAACACACACACCACTCTCTCTCTCTCTCTCTCTCACACACACACACACCACTCTCTCTCTCACACACACACACACACCACCTCTCTCTCTCTCTCTCTCTCTCCCTCTCTCCACACCACCCTCTCTCCTCCTCTCCTCTCTCAACACACACACACACTCTCTCTCTCTCTCTCTCTCTCTCTCACACACACACAAACACACACACCACTCTCTCTCTCACACACACACACACACACACAGGTCGTGTCTGTGTCTCTGCTCTGTTAGTGGTTGATGTTCTTATTAAAAGTTCATTTGTGCGGCTGAAGGACTCAGAGCTGCGGCTGCGGCTGATGCGCGGGCCGGCGGCGGCGTCACGATCTGCTCGCGGGGGTCTGAGCGGCTCCTGACACACTGTGAAAGCTCTCAATTAGCCGCTCGACTGCAAGCGTCTGCTAACGGCCACTGCCGCACCGAGGTCATGATCTCAGGCTCTGCGTCTCTCTGCGTGTGTGTGTGTGTGTGTGTTTGAGCTGGAGCACAGAATGAAGATCTGCAGTCATTTTCCTGCAGTGTTTTGCACATTTCATTCTGCTGGTGTTTTTAGTAGTTCTCCGTGTCAGCGTTTGACGCCTCAGACCGCCAGGGTTTCTGTTTTTGCTGTTTTTTCTCGTTTCTTTGCTCTCGCGAGTACGTCTAGTTCAATTAAAACTCTTTGAGAAAACAAATTCCTCCGTCGGTGAATTAGCATGTGTGGTTGAAAACACAGTGACCTGACGGACGAGCACATGAGCGACCGACACTGGACACACTGTTTGACTGTGAGCTCTGATAGCAGCGACCCATGATGCAGCGCTGGCCGTTCTGATGCAGCGCCGCGCTTGAATAGATGGATTACAGAGCCGCGTCTCTTTGCATCTGAATGCTGCTCTCTGTGTGTCTCGGCTTTGAGCGGCTCAGAAGATTGAAGTCGTGAGCTTAAGCTCTTCTGTAAATGTATTTGCTCTAAATGACACACAGATCCCAGATTCCCGAGCCTGTAACGCTGGAGAAACGCTCGTCAAGCTGCTTTGATTGAAACGTTTGACTGATTTCAGAAGGAAAATGTAATGAGCGGCGAGACGCAGCAAACATCTCAGTGTTATTAAACTTCTGTGAGAATAATCGTGTGTTTCTGCAGGAATTACTGTGAGATTGACCCGTCCAGCATCTGTGTGTGTGTGGAGGTCAAGTGGACGGCTGCTTTCTTTAGTGGAGGTGTTATTTGATAGGGCTGCAGGGATAAAACAGGGGTCAAAGGTCAATTACAGTGCAGCAAGCGTGCAGTTGTCCAGTGAACATGCAGTGAAACGACTGTTCTCCAGTGAAGGTGTGACTGTGATCAGAGCGTGTGTCTCCTGCCGTCTGACGCACATGTATTTCCTCTCTTCCTCCTGCAGGTTGGTGTCACAGGCGCCACAGGAAGTGGGGTTAATCGCCATAGCAGCGCGTCAGACTCAGGGCAAAGGTCAGCAGGTTTCCATCAGCTTTCACACAGCCGCGTTAACTCTGGTTTAACATGTAAACGAGCGTGTCATTCATTAATGGTGTGTGTGTGTGTGTGTGTGTGTGTTCAGGCCGCGGAGGGAACGCGTGGTTGAGTCCGCTGGGCTGCGCCATGTTCACTCTCCACCTGCAGGTTCCTCTGAACTCACGGCTCGGACAGAGACTCCCGTTCCTGCAGCACCTCGTAGCCCTCGCTGTGGTGGAGTCTGTGAGAACACTGCCCGGATATGAGGTGCTCACACACACACACACACACACACACACACACACACACACTGAACACACACACACTGAACACACACATACTGAACACACACGCACTGAACACACACACACACTGAACACACACATACTGAACACACACACACTGAACACACACACACACTGAACACACACACACACACACACACTGAACACACACACATACTGAACACACACACGCACTGAACACACACAAACACACACACACACACACACGCACTGAACACACACACACACACTGAACACACACACACACACACACACACACACACACACACTGAACACACACACACTGAACACACACATACTGAACACACACGCACTGAACACACACATACTGAACACACACACTGAACACACACACTGAACACACACACACACACACACATGTTTGTTTTTGTGAATTGTGGGGACTTTCCATAGACTTCAATGCATTTTACACTGAACAAACTGTACATTCTATCCCCCTACCCTGCCCCTACCCCTAAACCTAACCCTCACAGGAAACTGTGCAAACTTTTACTTTTTCACAAAACCTCATTCTATATGATTTATAAACCCATTTACATTGTGGGGACCGCTGGCTGGTCCCCACGAGTAGGTGAACTCAGGTTTATATTACATCATGGGGACATTTGGTCCCCACAATGTAATATAAACAAAAGCACACACACACACGCACTGAACACACACACACACACACTGAACACACACACACACACACACACACACTGAACACACACACACACTGAGCACACTGAACACACACACACATACTGAACACACACACGCACTGAACACACACACACACACACACACACACACACACACACACACACACACACACATGTTTGTTTTTGTGAATTGTGGGGACTTTCCATAGACTTCAATGCATTTTACACTGAACAAACTGTACATTCTATCCCCCTACCCTGCCCCTACCCCTAAACCTAACCCTCACAGGAAACTGTGCAAACTTTTACTTTTTCACAAAAACTCATTCTATATGATTTATCCCCATTACATTGTGGGGACCGCTGGCTGGTCCCCACGATGTAGGTGAACTCAGGTTTATATTACATCATGGGGACATTTGGTCCCCACAATGTAATATAAACAAAAGCACACACACTGAACACACACACACACACACACACACACACACACTGAACACACACACACACACACACTGAGCACACTGAACACACATACTGAACACACACACACACGAACACACACACATAACACACACACGAACACACACACACACACACAACACACACTGAACACACACACACTGAACACACACACACTGAACACACACTACTGAACACACACGCACTGAACACACACACGCACTGAACCACACATACTGAACACACACACTGACCACCACACAACAACTGAACACACACACATGTTTGTTTTTGTGAATTGTGGGGACTTTCCATAGACTTCAATGCATTTTACACTGAACAAACTGTACATTCTATCCCCCTACCCTGCCCCTACCCCTAAACCTAACCCTCACAGGAAACTGTGCAAACTTTTACTTTTTCACAAAACTCATTCTATAATTTATAAACCCATTTACATTGTGGGGACCGCTGGCTGGTCCCCACGATGTAGGTGAACTCAGGTTTATATTACATCATGGGACATTTGGTCCCACAATGTAATATAAACAAAAGCACACACACACACACACACACACACTGAACACACACACACAAACACGCACATACTGAACACACACACGCACTGAACACACACACACACTGAACACACACACACACACACACACACACACACTGAACACACACACACACACACTGAGCACACTGAACACACATACTGAACACACACACACACACTGAACACACACACATACCACCCACACTGAACCACACACACACACACACACACACACACACTGAACACACACACACACTGAACACACCATACTGAACACACACACACTGAACACACACACACACACACTGAACACACACATACTGAACACACACACACCTGACACACACACAACTGAACCACCACACACCACCACACACTGAACACACACACATACTGAACACACACACGCACTGAACACACACACACACACACTGAACACCACACACCACACTGAACCACACACACACACACTGAGCACACTGAACACACATACTGAACACACACACGCACTGAACACACATACATACACACACTGAACACACACACACACACACACACTGAGCACACTGAACACACATACTGAACACACACACGCACTGAACACACACACATACACACACACACTGAACACACACACACACACACACACACACACACTGAACACACACACACACACACACTGAACACACACACACACACACTGAACACAAAGTCAAGTCAAGTCAAATAAGAGAGAAAAGTTTATTTGTGTCTTTTCCACACTACTGAAAATAACACATTAATTCTTGAAGTTTTCTTTCATGCCGCACTTAAAGTGTAAACAAACCATATTTTCCCTCTTTCCATTTGGATCTAAATGGATGAGATTTCTGCTGCTTTGAGGTGAAGCAGCAAGTCACATGACTCAGTCAAACTGAAGCAGCAAGTCACATGACTCAGTCAAACTGAAGCAGCAAGTCACATGACTCAGTCAAACTGAAGCAGCAAGTCACATGACTCAGTCAAACGAACAGAGACATTTGCGTCTCAGCTCTGCTCTAACTTGTCCCGCTCTAGTTAAACAGTGTTTGGGTATCGCTGTCGTATGACAGATTGCTTGTGATGTTCCTCATCTGAAAGTCGCTGTGAATAAAAGCGTCTGCTGAATGAATGGATGCAAGCGTCAGTCATATTTCCATGTGTTTGTGCAGGACGTCGACCTGCGGCTGAAGTGGCCCAATGACATTTACTACAGTAACCTGATGAAGCTCGGCGGGGTTCTGGTCAATTCCAGCATGACGGGTCAGACCTTCAGCCTTCTGATCGGTGAGGTCTCGCCCCGCATCAGCGCTTCACTTCATTAGCGGTGTCACGCGTGACGTCTGTCGTGTTTCCCGCAGGCTGCGGCTTCAACGTGAGCAACAGCAACCCGACCGTCTGCATCAATGACCTGGTGCGGCAGCAGAACCGGGAACACGGACGCAGCCTGGACGCGCTGGACCCGGCGCAGCTCATCGCGCGATCGGTCACGCTGCTGGAGCGCTTCGTCTCGGACTTCCAGCTGCGCGGACCGCAGGCGCTGCTGCCGCTCTACTACAGCCGATGGGTGCACGGGTGAGACGCGCCGCGCTCCGCTCTAACATCACCTGTGTGTCAGAGGCCTGACGTGTGTGTGTGTGTGTGTGTGTGTGTGTGTGTGTGTGTTTCAGAGGCCTGACGTGTGTGTGTGTGTGTGTTTCAGAGGCCTGACGTGTGTGTGTGTGTTTCAGAGGCCTGACGTGTGTGTGTGTGTGTTTCAGAGGCCTGACGTGTGTGTGTGTGTGTGTGTTTCAGAGGCCTGACGTGTGTGTGTGTGTGTGTGTGTGTGTGTGTTTCAGAGGCCTGACGTGTGTGTGTGTGTGTTTCAGAGGCCTGACGTGTGTGTGTGTGTGTGTGTGTTTCAGAGGCCTGACGTGTGTGTGTGTGTGTGTGTGTGTGTGTGTTTCAGAGGCCTGACGTGTGTGTGTGTGTGTGTTTCAGAGGCCTGACGTGTGTGGTGTGTGTGTTTCAGAGGCCTGACGTGTGTGTGTGTGTGTGGTTTCAGAGGCCTGACGTGTGTGTGTGTGTGTTTCAGAGGCCGACGTGTGTGTGTGTGTGTGTGTGTGTGTTTCAGAGGCCTGACGTGTGTGTGTGTGTTTCAGAGGCCTGACGTGTGTGTGTGTGTGTGTGTGTTTCAGAGGCCTGACGTGTGTGTGTGTGTGTGTGTGTGTGTGTGTGTTTCAGAGGCCTGACGTGTGTGTGTGGTGTGTGTGTGTGTGGTGTTTGTGTGGCCTGACGTGTGTGTGTGTGTGTGTGTGTTTCAGAGGCCTGACTGTGTGTGTGTGGTGTGTGTGTGGTGTTTCAGAGGCCTGACGTGTGTGTGTGTTGTGTGTGGTGTGTGTGTGTTTCAGAGGCCTGACGTGTGTGTGTGTGTGTGTGTGTGTGTGTGTGTGTTCAGAGGCCTGACGTGTGTGTGTGTGTGTGTGTGTGTTTCAGAGGCCTGACGTGTGTGGTGTTGTTTCAGAGGCCTGACGTGTGTGTGTGTGTTTCAGAGGCCTGACGTGTGTGTGTGTGTGTGTGTGTGTGTGTTTCAGAGGCCTGACGTGTGTGTGTGTGTGTTGTGGGTGTGTGTGTGTGTGTGTGTGTGTTTCAGAGGCCTGACGTGTGTGTGTGTGTGTGTGTGTTTCAGACCTGACGTGTGGTGTGTGTGTGTGTGTGTGTGTTTCAGAGGCCTGACGTGTGTGTGTGTGTGTGTGTGTGTGTGTGTGTGTGTGTTTGTGTGGCCTGACGTGTGTGTGTGTGTGTGTGTGTGTTTCAGAGGCCTGACGTGTGTGTGTGTGTGTGTGTGTGTGTGTTTCAGAGGCCTGACGTGTGTGTGTGTGTGTGTGTGTGTGTGTGTGTTTCAGAGGCCTGACGTGTGTGTGTGTGTGTGTGTGTTTGTGTGTGTTTCAGAGGCCTGACGTGTGTGTGTGTGTGTGTGTGCTTTTGTTTATATTACATTGTGGGGACCAAATGTCCCCATGATGTAATATAAACCTGAGTTCACCTACATCGTGGGGACCAGCCAGCGGTCCCCACAATGTAAATGGGTTTATAAATCATATAGAATGAGTTTTTGTGAAAAAGTAAAAGTTTGCACAGTTTCCTGTGAGGGTTAGGTTTAGGGGTAGGGGCAGGGTAGGGGGATAGAATGTACAGTTTGTTCAGTGTAAAATGCATTGAAGTCTATGGAAAGTCCCCACAATTCACAAAAACAAACATGTGTGTGTGTGTGTGTGTTTCAGAGGCCTGACGTGTGTGTGTGTGTGTGTTTCAGAGGCCTGACGTGTGTGTGGTGTGTGTGTGTGTGTGTGTGTTTCAGAGGCCTGACGTGTGTGTGTGTGTGTGTGTGTGTGTGTGTGTTTCAGAGGCCTGACGTGTGTGTGTGTGTTTCAGAGGCCTGACGTGTGTGTGTGTGTGTTTCAGAGGCCTGACGTGTGTGTGTGTGTGTGAGTTTCAGAGGCCTGACGTGTGTGTGTGTGTGTGTGTGTTTCAGAGGCCTGACGTGTGTGTGTGTGTGTTTCAGAGGCCTGACGTGTGTGTGTGTGTGTGTTTCAGAGGCCTGACGTGTGTGTGTGTGTGTGTGTGTGTGTGTGTTTCAGAGGCCTGACGTGTGTGTGTGTGTGTGTGTGTGTGTGTGTTTCAGAGGCCTGACGTGTGTGTGTGTGTTTCAGAGGCCTGACGTGTGTGTGTGTGTGTTTCAGAGGCCTGACGTGTGTGGTGTGTGTGTTTCAGAGGCCTGACGTGTGTGTGTGTGTGTGTGTGTGTTTCAGAGGCCTGACGTGTTTGTGTGTGTGTGTGTTTCAGAGGCCTGACGTGTGTGTGTGTGTGTGTTTCAGAGGCCTGACGTGTGTGTGTGTGTGTGTGTGTGAGTGTGTGAGTGTGTGCTTTTGTTTATATTACATTGTGGGGACCAAATGTCCCCATGATGTAATATAAACCTGAGTTCACCTACATCGTGGGGACCAGCCAGCGGTCCCCAAATGTAAATGGGTTTATAAATCATATAGAATGAGTTTTTGTGAAAAAGTAAAAGTTTGCACAGTTTCCTGTGAGGGTTAGGTTTAGGGGTAGGGGCAGGGTAGGGGGATAGAATGTACAGTTTGTTCAGTGTAAAATGCATTGAAGTCTATGGAAAGTCCCCACAATTCACAAAAACAAACGTGTGTGTGTGTGTGTGTTTCAGAGGCCTGACGTGTGTGTGTGTGTGTGTGTTTCAGAGGCCTGACGTGTGTGTAG
>VTFQ01000002.1:42500-62500 GCA_036281575.1 Ancherythroculter nigrocauda | reverse complement strand
ATTTGTCTGTAGTTACAGAAATCCTGCTGAAACATTTGCTTTTAAATGGGTAAATTAGATTAAATGTTTTCATTTGGTAAATAATGGCACAAAAGCATGTTTCAAATACAATATGTGGATCATTGTCAGTCTGGACACACTTGCATATCTCTGAGTTTAGTGAACAGTATCGTGCAGCAAATATGAGGCTCATCTGGAGACCCTGAATGACCGATACGTATTGAAGCTTCTCCTTCCTCGGTATTCCGGACATAATGGCTGTAGTATCCCGCTGAACTGGCTGCATGTTGGGTGAAAATATATTCCATACCTGACGTTGCTTTATGTGTGAACAGAAAATCTTTGCATAAAACAGTAGAGGAGGGACCGGCAACGGTTTCCATGGCGATCCTGAGCGTGTCACCTTTCGTTGCTGATGATGACAGACGTGCCGATGTAATGAGGAACGCGGTGTCCGTCGGGCGTGGGGCTTTGGGTCCGGTACAGGTACGGGTTCACCTCCTCGCCCCGGTAAGCGTCCGTTAAATGGCTCAGAGCGTAGGGTCCTGATGGGAAAGAGCCGTGCTTGGCCAGAACATGGTGGAGGTTCAGAGAGACGTACGGACTCTGCGCCGGGAGGCCCGTTCCCAGCAGCACCCTCTTCTCCTCCGTGTCGTTCTGATCCGAGAGCCTGGCTGCACCGTTTCTGTCCTCGTACGCCGGGTCCATCACACACAGCCTGCGCTGGCCGAAGCCCTGGAGCGCATGATGCCGTCTGGCCAGCGCCGGTCCGGCCCGCTCATCCTCTCGTCCTCTGCAGCCGTCGGTGCCGCCCTGGTTCTGACCGGGTTCCTCTTTAAACGCAGCGCCGGGTCTGTAGCCCCCGTGCAGCAGCTGGGCTGCGAACGCACCGTCGGCCGCCGAACCTGATGGACACAGAGTTGGTTAGACGTGCCGGTCGTTCTCTGTGAATCTTTGTGAACTGATTCCTTTTGCAACCTTAGAATGATTCAATTTGATTCACAATGAAATTCATTATTAATTCACACATGTAACTGATTTCATGTTTATATTATATTGTTTACTAGTTTAGCTGACGCAAGTTGTAATTTTTGACAAAAAGCTTTTTGTTCAAAATGTTGCTCTTTTAATGAAACTTTCCCACATTCAACTGTTGATAAAAAAGAATGCATGAAGCTAAAATAAAATGGCTTTTTGTTGTTTAAAAGCAGAGTCTCTGTTCTTTGTTTTGATATATTGACTGATCAGATATTCATGTAACAAAATATTTTGAGCCATTAAAGATTTATGAAAATGATCAAAAATGCTGCCGGTGGCTGGCAACTTTCTTTTCAATGGGGAAAGTGAAAAGTGATATTGATCTGGCTACACTGACACTATCAGATGAGAAGAAAAACTTGAACTGAATTAATCTGAATAATGACTAATGTCTTCTGTAGAGCCTCTGCTTTTAAACAAAAAAACATTATTCTAGCTTCATGCATTCTTTTTTTATCAACACTTGAATGTGGGAAAGTTTCATAAAAAGAGCAACATTTTGAACAAAAGGCTTTTTTGTCAAAAACTACAACGTGCGTCAGCAATGCTTCTATCGCTTGTTTCTGCTGCTTTTCCTGTGTTTTGAGCTGGAGATTCTGTACTCTTTCAGAACACGCGTAATAGCGCCCCCTACCGTATAACAGTGAAAACATGGAAAGCCTGAAATTCCATCAATGGCGGGGAAAGAGTTGAAGTTAATCAGTGCAGCCGTGCTATCTGTCCATCTGTCCTCACCCTGTCTGAGGCGTCTAAACTCTGTGATGTGGTGTGTGTGTGTGTGTGTTGATACCTGAGTATGCGCTGCAGGCTGCAGGAGTTTGCAGGTGCGCCGCAGGTTTATTTGCGCAGCTCCAGGGCGACTGCAGCGAGGAGAGGACGTGCCGTCTGGAGGGGCTCGGGGTCGCCTGTGCTTTCCGGCAGTCGCTGGAGGTCTGCGTGTGCGTGTGCGTGTATGTGTAGGACGGAGGCAGCGTGTGAGACGGATCCTGGACGTGCGTCAGTGAGACGGGGCTCTGCTCCCGGCAGGACGACAGGCCCGACTTCCAGGACGGAGACTCCAGTTTATCAGCATGCAGCGAGGTCTGGAAACCAGAAGCACTGGACGTCACGTACACGTCAGAAGCCGCACGCGTCGCTGCGCTCCCAGGCGAGTCTGTCAGCGCTTTTACCTGTGAATACGGAGATGCTTTTGGTTTGCTTTTGATTTTGGCTGCTTTGGCTTTCAGCTGTTTGCGTGAGTCCTGAGGAGCTGCGAGACAGTTCTTATAGGAGAGCGACGGTCTGGATCTGCTCTGGTCCTGAGAGAACTGCATCTCTTTATATTCCACGTCCCTGCGGAGAGACACGGCATCAGAGAGCAGTTTCTGTCTAAACGCCACATGCTGTTAGGGAGGTGAAAGGTCACTCACGTCAGGACGTAGTTGACGCTGACGATGCAGTGCGGCCGAGACGAGCGGCTGTTGTGAACGATGGTGGCGCAGCTCTGCACCCAAACCCAGCCGCCGTGTTTGGACAGCATACGGTAGTATTTGGTGGTCACCTGACCCTTCACCAGCACTGAGACACACAGAGCACTTCACCAGTTGATTCACTGTCAGCGTTTCCATGCAAACACTGTTCAGTCGTGTTAGTAGAACGAAAACATTCATGCCGTTGGTGTCGACTGGAGTCGGTGTAGATGATCTACAGAGTATCTAATGAAAGTGTGTGAAGCGGAACGCATGCAGCGACTCACGTAAATGATGTGCGAATCGCAGGTGGAAGACGTCACAGCCGTGGACGTGATGGTAGAGAGTCTTCTCAATCAAATCCTGCGGCTCATAACCGGTTAACTCGGCCACCCTGACACACAAACACACTCCAGTGAGACACACACACGTTTCATAAGATTGTTTGTTCATGAAAGAGGCTCCTTGTGACGTCTGAATGTGTTCCTATGATGGTTTCCTGTGCTGTTTTTTGTTTCTTTCAATGGCTTAAAATGATTAAAAAGCACAGCTGATATTTCTTCTGCTCAGCTCAAGTCTGTAAGAATTATTGGTGCATTCAAGTTCATATTTACAAGTTGAAAAGTCGTAATTACAATGTCAAGTCACTTTGATCGGAGCAAGAAGGCGATGGACCATTTCTACAAAACATTCAACAAGATTTTTTAACTGTATTTGAATGAAATAAAATGATGAATAAAGTGCACGTTTCTGTTTAATGTTTTTATTAATTTTATGAAGATATAACTGTATTGTTATATATTATCTTATTTTGTACATGCAACTTTTATTGTAAATGGAAAAAATAATAATTTTATTCATTTCAACAAATTTACCATCAATAGCTGTATCTCACTGATGTTCATGTGTGTTCACTGCAAAACATGATGTTCTTCCTCAGTGTTTCTGTCCTGTTTTCCAGAACAAACATCTAAACATTCTTAAATCAAGATACATTTACTGGAGAAGAGAAATGAATGGAGATATGAAGTATTGTTTTCTGAGAAATTTGTCAAAATTAAACGATGTGCTTAAAACAAGAATGGATAACTGCCAGAAAATAATCTTAATTTGAAAGGGAAAAAGATTATTTATCGGACCACATTAGCAGATATTTTTAAGCACAAACTCACTTCATTTTGACAATTTTTTCACTAAAAAATCTTCATATCTTCAGTCATTTCTCTTCTCCAGTAAATGTATCTTGATTTAAGAATGTTTAGATGTTTGCTCTGGAAAACAGGACAGAAACACTGAGGAAGAACATCATGTTTTGCAGTGTTCAGCGGGTAAATACGATCTTTCCGACGTGATTGAATGGACCATATCAACTGTGGAAATGAAAGAGCTGCATTGAGAGATACAGAATTCCGTGCTGAAACAGCAAGAGTAGTGTTCACATGAGGTCACGTGTTTCAGCTGAACCTCACCTGCTGTCCAGGAAGATGAGTTTGAGATCGAGGCTCGCGCGGAACATGAACATGTTGCTGTGGAGTTTGATCTCCGTGACGCCGCTGGGCGGAAGCGACTGACCGACCGCCACCAGGCCGACGATCTGATAGCACGACTCGTACAGAGACACGTCCATCACGAACTGACGGATCTTCAGGTACCCGCTGCAGTGAATCACCTGCAGGGATCAGATTGGTTCAGAGTTTAATGTGGAGCAGATTCGCTTCTCGTCATCTGGAGCAGCTCAACCGAGAGCGCGCGGCCTGTCAGAGCTCATGTCTGTGGAATGAGGTCCACACACACAAACATTCACACAAACACTCACACACACACACACACACACACACACACTCACTCACTCACTCACATATTCACACGATTAATTTGTCTACGTCCTGCTGACCTGCGCCGCGCGCCTCTGAATCCAGCGCGTGATTTATTCTTTACTTAACATAAACCACTTGTTATTGCCAATGTAAATTTTAAACAAATCTCCAAAACTTGATGTATGAAAGCTTATCCAGCTCGAATTCGTGCACGTGCGAAACGGGTGGAGACACTGGAAAATGTGGCGTCATCGGCACTAGCTGTCATCGATTCATGAGTTTTTGCTGCAGTGAATCAGATCAGATTATGATCATCAGTTCATGCAGCAGAATCTCGATCAAACTCTGCTAAACAAAAGTAAATGGCAAATGAATCTGGCTTCACGGTGTCTCTAGATGTGAAAACAAGCTCTTGACGAATGTTTGCCTTGCTTTTTTCGTAATAACATTTGCAATGCAAAACTCGGGTTTGAGACGCGCGCGCAGAAAATAACGCCCCGCAGGAAAGTAACCATCAGAATATCATTTTACCGGCCATCATCTGATTTGTTCCAAATGAAAACATGTTCGGGTGTTTCAGCTGAAGAGACACAAACTCACCTTATATCCGCCGCACGTGAGTCCCGCGTTCCGCTTCGCCAACACACACTTCATCCGCAGGAAGAACGAGCGCTCGAGCTCAAACTCTGGAACACACGGACCAGAAGAGCCTTTACATAAATATAGAGCGTTTCATTTCGTTTCATTTCATGCGCGTTTGTGTGTGTGCGCTCGTACCCTGTAGGAAGTGCGGGTGCAGCGGCGGGTGCGCGCTCAGCACTGCGCTCATCTCGTCGTGATCTGACGGGTGGATGTACTCAAAGATGCTGTTACCAGTCAGTTCCACCTATAACACATGATAAATCATTATTCACCGTCATTTTACCTTCCCCTGATATCTGTCAGGTGGTCTGAAACCAGTCTGAAAAGTGAAAAACCCAGATTAAGATGACTGAGAATCCGTGCCATTTAAGAAGATTACATCAACTCACAAAAATGCCTATTGTGAACAGGGTGTGTATTCACCCGTTTAAGGGTGTGTGTGTGTGTGTGTGTGTGTCGGGCTGAAGCTAAGCTCCTGTTTGTCTGAAATTGATCTGCGTCCATCTCAAAGAGACAGTCTGATTCCCGCTGCAAAAAGTTCATGTATAAAAACACGATTTGCATGTGAAAACAAAAGCGGATTCTGTGCAGGACTTTGATCCATTTTTGTGTGTAAATTAGCAGGGCACATCAGACACAGGGAAGGTCACTTCACAGCACTTCAGCGACAAATTACTTTCTCGGCAGCTGCGGCGGAGACGCTAATCTGATCTTTGTAGTGCGGCGGCGCGCTGAGGCGCAGGAGCGCGCAGGAATGTGCACTTTACTAAACATACTGCGTTTGTGTGTTTCAGATCAGATCTGGAGTCCTGCTGCACACCAACACACAATACCGTCCTGTCAGAGTCCGAGCGCGAACATAATGAATTCCCTGTCGACGCCGGTTGCGTTTCAGCGTTTTGCCAATGAAGTCTCAGTCTCGGTCTGTAAGCCGTTCTCGCTCACATTCTTCTCGTCGTCCACCAGTAACCAGCCCATTTGAATGCTCAGTAGTCAGTAGACACAGGTGTTCCCACATTAACAGCTTCATTTGCGTCGTTTCGTGTGATTGGGGCTCGTCTCTTGCGGCCGCTGCTGTTTTGACTAGGCAATAAAAACAGCGTTTTCCCTTTTACTCACCCGTGACTCGAGTCTGGATCTCCACACAATCCATCAAGGTCATTGCCAACATCTTGCCAAATTTGTTTCTTTTAATGCTCCTCAAATAAATTAAAATGTTCACCTCCTGACTCCAAGAAGCGCATTTTTAATTTCTATTAATTTTTTTATTGCTTTTTTTGTCTTGATGTGCGACAGCATTGGTCAGTAAACACTGCTGAAAAAGAGACTGTAACATCTTGACGTCTTTGTCTCTTTTCTTCTTTTGAAAAGCAAGAGCTGTTGCAGCACAAATATTTTCTCATGTTCCTCCACAGACATTTACATTTACTTCCACCTCTGAAGGTTCTGTTATTTCCAGTGTCAATATTCTTCTCTTCACTGAAGCTTCAGTTTCTCAGAGAGACTCTGATGTCCTGCTCATGTTGGTTAGATCCAGTTTTATTCTGTCAGGACAGAAGTGCATGGAAGAGCTGTGGTCTCTCAGCATACAAACACACGATGAGTTTCTAGAGAATTGTGTTTGGCCATTTTTTGAATGTGTGTAAAGTGCATTTTCTAACTTTATGAATCTGTGCCACCAGTTCAACTGTGTTAGAAATACTAAAGTACCAAAATCAGCCCAGAAGGATTTTTTAAATGCACAATTCACCCACAAAGCCTTCATTTACTCGCTCTCATGTCACTCCAGAAATGTTGAGAAATGTCTGTGTTTTGTCTTATGTCCATACAGTGGAAGTCAATGGACACAAGTGCTGTTTGGTTCCAAACGTTCTGAAAAATATCTTCTTTTGTGTTCAGCAGAAGAAAGAAACTCATACTAGTCTGTAAGGACGTGAGGGTGAGTGTTTTCATTTTTGGATGAACTATATCCCTTCAGGGCTTATATAATGACAGTAATGGCTGCTGCAAAAATTGCCATCACAGATAAAAAAAAAAAAAAAATCCTTCCCCAATCCTAATCTTACAACTTTTAAACAAAATCCTAACAGCTCAATATCTCAAAATCAAAATGTTATTTCACATTAATTATAATTTACAATATTACTATTTTAAATTGTAGTTAAATACTATATTGGTTTCCTTTCAAAAACATTCTTAGTGTTTTATAACTTTTGACTGTGTGTGTGTGTGTGTGTGTGTGTGTGTGTTTCGTTGATCCAATGGTGTGACACAGAAAGCTCTCTTTACATGCCCAAAAGTAAAATCTAGACATGTTAAACAAGCTCAACCTCAGTGTTTTCCTTCAGACTTTCTTCAGATTTTCTCATTGTCTGAGTTTCTCAATAGAGGCACAATATAAGAAATAGCGATACTGAGCAAACAGTCTGTGAATAGATTCACTTCACATTCTCCAGATAGTATAGTAATGACATTCTTCTGGAAGTTCATGTGGTCTCAGTTATGTGTGTGTTAAAGTGATATGACTGTGGCCTCGGACTGACCCTGATTTCATCTTAAACTCTCACCTGTGACAAACCCAGATGTACTGAAGCTGTTTCTGAGATGTACATGATTTTCCCGTCAGACGCGACGACAAACACAAACCCGTCCAACGTCTGAAAAACACATGATACCATATGATTCATTTGCACAATCATCAGACGCGTTTCAAGACATTAACATCAAATATAGCGTTGTTTTAAAAGCCTCGCACCTGCAGCAGGTGAGATCCCAGATCTTTGGCCATGAGGTCCAGAGGACTGACCCGTGATGACTGACCCCAGGCCTCTCCGAGACCTTACAACAAACACAGAAACAGATTCAAATACTGACGGAAGAACCTTCAAAACTTTCATTAGCGCTCGAATCCCGTCGCCAATAAACGGCATCATCATGTCTCTGAGAAGCTGGTGTTTTAATTAATAATGATATATAGTTTGGGATGTGAAGAATTAATTTAGCAAAATTAGACAAAAGTGTTAGCAAAATTAGCAAAAGTGGACTGTCTTAGAATTGTAAACTAATTTAAATTGCAGTTTAACGGGAGGTTATCAATATTTATTATCACTGTTAAATGTTCTGATTAAACAAATTTACTTTTCAACTTAACGTGAACAATCTAAAAAAAAATTCTGTGGATTTGTGTAACGTAAAATATTATTTCCCTGAAACCTTAATGTGTATATTATATTATATTATATTATACCTTTATTATAATAACTTTCTTTATTATTATAAATTTCAATGAAACAATTTTAAGTCATATATATATACTGTAGACAGATAGGCTTCTGTTAAAAAGGTCAATTACAGAATTACAATAACACATTATACTAAAGCATAATTTAATATTACTAATTTGAAATCACTGCCTCTATGTAGCCGGAAACGGAAATTAAAAGAAATTAATTAATGGGAACCAAATGTTAATGTTAATTTTGATTAATTCACAGAAGAAAGATTTGTAAACTGATAGGCTCTTTAGGACCAATGCGATCCGATATGGAGTCTTTATTTTATTCCATTTGTGAAATATTTATCCCGAATACAATTTGAGATCTGTTATGATTCATTATAAATTCAGCTTTTGATCAGTGGAAGATTTTGACTCTAAGCGAATGTCTTTAACAGCGACGGAAAGAGAAAATTACTGAATCTGTGATGGTTTAGTTGATTTTATGAGTTGATAAAATGTATGTTAATTACAAACACAAGAAAGAAAAAAACACAATAATTTTCTTTTAGAAATTTTCAATTTTAATTTTCAAGGGCTGCTAACCCTAATCGTAATCAGATTCATTTCATCACGCAAAGCACTTCTGATCAAAACGAACTCAGAAATCTATTATTATTATTAGACCTATTATCGTTAGGATATGTTTAATCATTTTATTTTTAGACTTTTGGATTTGGAGTGGTTAGACTAGTTGACTTAACGTGTAAATAAACAGCCATTTATTTATTATTATTATTATTATTACCATTATTATCAAATGCTTTAAGATTAATTTAATGAAATTAAAATAGTCTGTCATTGAAAATGTTCATTTTAAAATGAATTTAGTGAAACATCACAAATAAAAACAAGACAACGAAATTAAAAGGCATTGTGAGATGATTCTATGAACAGCAAATCAAAGGCAAATCCCATCAGGCAATGCTGGAAATCCGTCTCCAATCGAGCTGTAACTTACCGTCTGGAAACACAGCTCTCATTTTCAGGTAGCTTGTGGTCAGTCTGATGATTGACGCTTTGTCCAGCTGAGATGTGATGGCCGAGGGCAGCGGCAACAGTTTGGCCAGTTCATAAAATTCTCCATTTTCTTTTTCTCTTCGTGTCTTCGCAGCATTCTTGGACTTTTCCTTCATTTCTGACACATGGAGAAGATGGACGTGCTGTAAAGCGCTTCAGTCTTTCACAGAAAGAGCCACTATAATAATGGTCACTCGCTACAACATGTTTCACGGTTCATTAATGTTTTTCCTGCTCTTTTCTGTTTGTGTTGCAGTGAAAGACAAGCTACTAAAGGGCCTTTGAGCTGAACCTTACTGATAGTCCTGCTCTTTGTGAATTAAATCATAAAATGAAACGATGGAGCGAATGGAAATCACCTCGAACACTGACGAAACTCTTCACACACTGAAGGTCTTTCCAGAAGATACTTCAATAAATCAGCCGGTCATGTCGCATTAGATTTTGATTCTGATAACTTCTGATATACTTTAGGAAGGCAGTTGAACTCCATTTCATTGGGAATCACATTCACCGCCACAGTCGCTTTTGGCTTCGACGCGCTTTGACGTTTTGCTTTGAAAGATTTGGAAATGACAGATTACAGTGATGCAACAATACTAACTTCTAATAAATCCATGACGATAAGCATACAAAAATAGCATATAAAAATAGTAAAGATTTGTTTACGAACATCTGTTCAATGTGTCGATGTAGGCTACTCCAGTCCTCCATTTCACGAGTTCGTGTTTATTTCCATTTTAAAATGTTTCATTTTCTTTCTTTTTTTAAATTCCTCTCGACGCCTGAATATTCCTCTCAAGACCCTTCAGATACCGTTCAGCCTTTCGATTATTCCTGCGCTTTGATCGCCTATGAGAGAGAGAGAGAGAGAGAGAGAGAGAGAGAGGGCGGTTCATGGAGACTGGATGACTCTCGTTACGTCACAGTCTCTTGTGTGTGAGGATTGATGTCTAAAGAAAAAAACAACATTTATTATTGAATTATTGGCTGTCTTACCAAATTACCTTTTTTCTATATTAATATTTATTGACATTTAACAATGTAATAATCAGTTTCCGTGTCTGGCGGGAGTGTTGGCTCGTTTGGACCCGACACATTCCGTGGAGAACCGAGTTTCTGAATGGCAAGCGATGGAAACCGCCGTTAATGTTAAACCGATTTAAACCGTTATCGGTATTAGAATTGTTTAAGCCGAATTAAGCATTCGATTCGAGTCTCTTTGCACTGTCACGCGAAAACCGTGAACTTAAATATTTTCAAATAATTCCACCTTGAAGAATAAACCTGATGAAGAGTTATATACCCTGTTGATAATATATGCAAGTTTAGCTTTAGGTTACTCGGGCAAACCATAAACATTCTGGGGATCATTGGGATCTTGTAAAACTGTAACTAAATCAATTCTGCATCACTTACAATTGTGTAGAAAGTAGTTTGTGCACATTTGTTTAGAGCTCAGAATAGGCTTATAATAAATCTTTGCTTGTTTGTGTGGTGAAAAATAGGACGGATATTTGAAATAATCCCGAGCAGATTACATTAAATCAGACACTGATGTATTTGTTCTAAATATTCATTTTTTTACCAGCACGTTTGTTCAGATATTGTGTCTCATTAATGGGTTTGCTCGTGTGATTTGTCTGAAACGCATTTGGTGCACTTTGCGCATTTTATTCTTATTTTGACAGCGTGCAGAATATTTCCCGCGGACAGCAGCGCGCGCGACTGTATAAATGGCGCGAGTGTGTTTGGGCCTCGAGCACAATCAGCACATTTATTTGTGTTGGAGGGTTGGCTGTGATATAAGGCTATCGCTTTCTCTCGGCCTGTCACAGCTGATGGATGAACTTCGGCAGCTCTGGATGGAAAATGCAGGAGGAGACCTACTTCCAAAACCAGCCTGTCTCGATAGCATGTAGGAATCCACAGACACACTTTAAAGCCGCAAAACTCGCTGTCCTCGTGGGTTCAGGAGAGAGAGAGAGTGTGTGTGAGGTGGAGCGACTCTTATTAACCTCTGTTAGCAGAAGCTTCTCACTGCAGGTGTTCCGCTCGCTCGGGCTCTTCAGAGTCTCCAGCACAATCCAGACTTGAGTGATCACAGTCTTCCTCTGTTCTGCAGGGTTAGGGTTAAACTCCACAGACAACAGGGAATCAGTGACCAAAGAGAAGGAAGGTGTTCTTCAGGTCAAGCACTCAGATGGGTTTAAATATAAGCTTGTTCGCATGTTGCACTAATCACCATGACATTCTCTCTATACAAGCTGTAATATACATTTCTAATCAACAGCCTTTATCAAAACTGACATGCATGAAAACATCTTTAACAGGAAAAAAAAGCACTTTCTGAATGTGTGTGCAGGAACAGCCTGAACTGATTGAACACAGACAGAAGTGCCAGAGATGAAACTGTTCATGACTGCTGGAGTCTCAGAGCTTCAGAGCAAAGAGAGAAAATAAACGAGATGTCAGGCTCTGATGATTAATGAGCAGAGGAGTGTATTAATACCTATTAGTGCTTTATTCGCTGTTGCTCTGCGGGTGTTCGAGATAAAATCATATTCCGTTTCACAGACTCTGCGTTGGTTTTGTATTTGCGATCTCTAAAGTTTGTGTGTATTGAATTTGACACCCAACTTTACATCATTTGTGTTGTTGGACATATGTAAAATAAAACAATTATTGATGTTTTTATTGAGTGAAAACAAATCTGTCATACATGATTTCATAGAGATCCACATATCCCCTTACACTCGTCACAAACTAAATGTATTTTATTCATATATTAGCCTACTTAAAAATGAGACTGTGGACAGGTGTTGTTGCAAGTTTAGAGCAAAATGAAGTGATAAAGTATGACTTGAGGTCCATTACCCTGAAAACACACAAAAATCTCCTGACTTTGACATCTGATCATAAAACCAGATGGAAATCTGCTTTCATTTCCTCTCTTCCTCTGCAGACACTTTTATTCTACAATCATCAGTGCTGCTCAGACTTTATTCAAACCTGTTTAATATATTTGTGTCCAGAGCTTCAAACAGAACATGTTCTTTTTTGCTGCTTTCATCTATATGCAATTTATTTTTTTATTTTATCTTTTACCTAAAAAGAGATACATGTCTCTGAGAAGTTCTGAAAGACATTCATTCATGCTATAAATGTTCTTCTGCATTTGGAATTTGTCAATGTCACGTTGTCATGTGTGTTAGTTGTGAATAGAGCGAGGGTGTGTGTGTGTGTGTGTGTGTGTGTGTGTGTGTGTGTGTGTGTGTGTGAGATCGTCCTCTATGCCATGATCCCTGCATGCAAAGAGAAGAAGATCAAGGATAAATGAAAATGTTGAAGGAAATCTGAAGTGAATGAGTTTACTGTTTTGGCAAAGATGTGCATGAATGTATTTACAGTCACGTTTGTAATAAAGTTTCTCTGATTGTTTTGAAACTAAATGGAAAATGCTTTCAGCTAAAGAGAAAAAAACATGTACAGTGTGTTTCGTGTTTGACACAATATTGAAGAAATAACGATCTGAATAATCTGCAGTTTGTCTAAAACCGACACTGGAAACACTCATTAAAATGACATCAGGACATTTGCTGTACTATCTTTAAATATTTTGTTCAATATTTGTCACTCACTTATGTAAGATACAGGCATCATTTAAAATAAGTTTTGATGAAAGTTCAAAATATGTATTCGTATGAAATGAACAGATGTTATATGGAGCTGCTATATGTGCATTTATGTTTCAGTTGAGCTTCTTATACAATTATAAGGCAGTAAATATTCACTTTGCTCAACTTTTTCTGCACAATTCTGCCCTCTAGTGTTTCACAGTTAAAAACAACAATTGACTTCAGATCATGTTTGAAATATTAATAGCAGTTATGAGTGATATGTATTTGACAGTATTTTACAGTGAGATTTGTAGATCTTGTAGAGGTTTGTAATGGTTTTGGCAGCCTGAGAAACGGCTGCTGAAAATCACTTAATCATTGACCTATTAGACACACAATCATCCTTATAAACAGACTAAAATGTTTAAACGGCTCGTGTTGTGCTGTTAGATGAAGTGGTTAGCAGTCTCTCTGGAGAGAGTTTTCCTCTGTTCACCGTCATTAGTCGAGTCATTTATTAAGAGAAAATCGACACTGTAGAGGCCTGTCAGTCGCTGCACCTGCGGTACATGTGAAGATCGCCTGCAGGCTGCATGAATCAGTGTGTGTGTGTGTGTGTGTGTGTGTGTGTGTGTGTGTTTGGATTCAGATCATAACATCCAATAAAACTCTGTTCTTTCTCTGACCAACGTGTTCCACAACAACCAAATAAACCCAAACTATATTCACCATGAAACCGTTGAGCTGCTGTGAATCTGGCTCTTGAATATTCAGTCTCTCATAAGCATGTGGAAAACATTTATTCCACAGGCCTAATGCAGTTTGACCCTGTAAAGCTCCACAATTAGCTGGACTTCACCCGCTACAACCAGACGCGTTTCCACCGACTCCAAACGCTCTTCATAAAGTTTTCATAAAGTGTATTCAAAATAGTGCCAAATCTGGAATTACAGACTGTTTTCATTAAGTGCTGATCACACAAGCAAAACCAATCTTTCATTGTCAGTGGAATGATGTACTAGAACTCTGATGAAACCCAGACCGGAGCATCGCTGCGCTGAAGAATGAAGGCTTGCTCTGGAAAATGTAGCTCTGCATTTATAATATCACAGGGTCTTTTATCCTGTGGCCCCGGGGGACTAATAACTCTTACTCAGTTTGGTGGCCCCTGGACTGTGTTTTTTCTTACTGATGGCAGACATATGGCTTCCGGCTTTGCATGTTGTACAACAGATGCCAAAGCCGAAATGTTCATCCAGCTTTCCTTATAAATGCTCACCGTACCGCAGTCAGTCTCCTCTGGCCTTCCAAATGTCCAAGTGCATCAGGACGCGCCTCTGTTTCATGACGGGACACGCTTTAACAGGGATATTGAACACTTTCTTTTAGATCTCAGGTTTTCTGTGCTCCTGTTAAAGGTGACATTTTTAACAGTCAAACAGTTTTGTTTTGTTTTTTTTGTCCTGAAGAATCTGTTCCAAACTTAATGTTTTGCTGGTTTTAGTGCACATTTACTGAACTAGGCAAACATTGCGCCATTTGCCTGAAGCTTTCCATTAAAACATCCAGTGAAAATGACTGCAGAAACACTCCTTTATTTGGCTTCCGTCTTCCTCATAACATCAGGGAAACACACCAGGGCTGCTGCTCTCTGTGAGAAGATGAAAACACCTCTCAGTGAAATGGGCTTTGTTGAAAATAAACAGATAATTAAATTACACGGGATCTGTTTCCTCTGCTAGAACTGTCAGCCTCATTTTCAGCTCTTTTAATAAATGTGGCTCCAATTATGTTCAGTCTCATTCTGAGCCCACATGAGCTTTTCCGTGAAAGAGCGACACGTATGTTTTATTTCAGAGAGCTGCCTGTTAAAAATTACAGCTATTATTCTCACTGGATCTGTGTGTGTTCAGAGGAATCTGAGACAGCGCTGCTCAGACTCAAACCTCACCGTTTGACTGATATTCTGTGCTCACCTGCGCCTGTACAACTTTGCTTTTCATTTGTATTTATTGAAATATCTTTAAAATATACATTCAGAGCCCTTTCACATCATATGAATCATGAATCAAAGCTGTTTTATGAATTTCTCTGATGCTAACAGAATGGATAGTTTGTCAAAAAAAGGGTTATTCTGTCATTTACTCATCCTCATTTTGTTTGGGAAGATATTTTGAGGAATGTCTCAGTGGTTTTTATTTTGTCCGCACAATGAAAGTCTGCAAAAGCGTTTGGTGCTTGTTTTGTGTTTGAAGCCATAACAGGGAGTAAACTGTGACAGATTATCACAATTTTATTATTATTTCTTTTAACTGAATTAAATTGATTAAACGCAAACGCGTTTCAATCACTGACCACACGATGGCGCCACTGGAGCAGAAATGATAAACAACCCAAAGATACGAACATCCCATGAAACATCGATCGTCTATCAGTAAATTCATCGATCACACGATCAGAGGGAGTGCTTGTGATGTCCCGTTATTGTCCACATTTCCTCTGAACGCAGGAGGAGTGTATTACTGTAGTAACTTCAGCACAGGCGTGTAAAGCTGAACAGTTAAATAGAATTCATGGTAAAGTCAAGGCTGGTTATATTTCTATCCATGCATGCTTATACACGATAAAGTTTTTTGAGCTGTTAAAGTAAACGAACCAGGGAAATGACTGTATGTTGTTGATTTTTAATGCTTATTTATCTAAAAACATCACGCTTTTATTACTGACACAATTAAACCGCTTTAGTCGCTCTTTTGTTTTCACACATCACTGTTCATCACGTTTATTCGCCAGTCGACATCTGCAGATTCACTAACAGCTGGTTTATTTACACGAGACGCGGTTTTTCTCTCACTCTAGCTGTAGATATCGTTAGTTATATCAGAAATACTCTTCTATTCTTCCATGAGCTGATCATTGACTTTGACTCCTCCCAGACAAACTTCCTCAAACTCTCTTCGGGCTTCAGTCTGATCTGTTACAACACGGTCAAATGGAGATAAGAATCAGATCGCTCGGTTTATTTGACTCTCAAGTCTTCTTAGATGTTTAGTTTGTGTCCACATGATGTCCGATGTCAAGAGACAGATGTCCTGGCACGAGGATTTCGCCAAAAACATTTCCAGATTCTTTTCCAGAAGTAAATCTGTGGACACCGAGGGGAATGAAAGGTTTGTCTCAGCAGCTCATTTTCTTCCTTCCTTCTATTTTTAGCTCTTAAACGAGTGAAGTCGAAGCCTGTTTGTACTCGTGAGCATGTTCCTGTCGTGTTTGAGGTGTTTCATGTTTTCTCTGTGCCAGTCTGTGCCAATGAAACGATCACACTGTCTGTTCTTCTGCATTTCAAGTGTCTTTCGTGCAGATGATTTTATTCCGGGTTTTTTTCTCCTGTCAAAACGGGCTGTAAATATTTAGAAGAAAAGAGTCATTTAATAGCAGGACAATTGCAGGGTGTGTCAGTCTTCTCCTGCTTCATGTCTGTCTCTCGCCTCTGGAGAGAATCTGATATCCATGAACAGTTGAAGCTGAAGGCAGTATCTATTGTGTGTGTGTGTGTGTGTTTGTAGGAGAGAGTTTATTATCAATGCTTTGCATATTCCTCTGATTTGTTTATTTCCTTCAGTGAGATCAGAGAGACTGATGGATCCACAGTTCAAACACCTGAACAACACCTGAACGCGTCAGCAGCAGCAGCACAGGTGAGACTGACACTCATTGTGTGTGTGTGTGTGTGTGTGTGTGTATGTCAGGATGTTCAAGAGGAAGTGTTACAGTGTGTTTAGTGTTGTGTTGGACAGGTGTGTGTGTGTGTGCATACAGTGTCACAGAGTTAATCATTATAATATTCTCATCTACAAATGTCAAATGAAGTCACATCACATCATTTGTTTGCAATTATAATTTTATTCCTGTTCTTCATTTTTTATTGGCTGCTTTGAAAACGTCCAGACGAGTGTTTTTTGTACTTTTCTGTTAAATTGTGTCAGTGGCAGCAGAAGTCCAGGCGGTTCTTCCTCTGAGTTTGTTGTGATTGTCAGTGAGAACGGACCCGTCTGTTTAACTCTGATCGGCTTCCAGGGATCTTTGACAGAATTAAGATGGCTTGAGATTTAAAGGTGCTAAAGTGGATGTTTTGTTTTATACATTTTTGCAATATTACTTGAAACTGTCTTTACTAACTGATAAAAGACTATTTATTAGGTGCACTGAAAGGAATAATATTAATATACATCATCTGTGCACGAGGTAGGGCCTTAAAAACATCAGCCAATCGCGTAAACGATTGGCCCTCTGGCTTGTCAATCACTGCCGTGACGTTCCTTGTGAGAGACGAGCGCGCTCCAGTAACTTTCCACAGACGCCGCATGCAATGTTTTTGTCAGGAGTAACAACTGCAGATTATGAGTTACCTGCGGTGAGTCCGACATAATGAATCCACTGACACGACGCAGCGAATGAAACAAACACTCGTGCACGAGTTTTGGGAGGCGTTCCCTCGAAATGAGCTGTGAAGGAGGGGGTTGTTCTTACGCATGCGCTCATTTAAAAACTCACTAACAGTCTTTGGTGTCTCAGTCGACGAAAACATCCTCTGTAACACCTTTAAAGCTCGTTCATAACAAAAACTGTATCAATAACTATAACCATAAAGTTTTAATAATCACTTTATCTTAACACTAAGAGTTCCCATTTAGAAGTTTTTAGCTTAAAACTGATTCACAAAACTCTACAGAGCAAGTTTTACTAACTCTTAATATTAGACTAAAGCGGGTTGAGCTCGTTACTATGGATGATGTCACTTTTATGAATGCGCTCTTAAATCTCGTACAGTGATTGGTAGAGAAGTGTAGCAGGCAGACAGCAGAAAGGAGAAATATATAAAGATAGAAATATAGAAGTATACTGTATGAAACACACTATTATATGTGTGTGTGTGTGAACATTATAGTATAGTTTATAACATACATAATGTATTATATATAACATAATCAATTAGTACTTCTGTGGCTAATTCCATTCAGTTTCCCTTATCATTTAAACTAATTAGAGTATATATTTAACCCACATTCAGAACCACTAAAGATAAAACAAAGAAAGGCAAACTGCACTAACTACATCTAAAACTAAGAAAACACCTTCCCGGTGATACCATTTTAAAATGTCAATGTCATCGTAATATTCCAATATATTTACTCGGTTGTGACGCGGATTGACAACAGCAGGAATGATCGGATGGTTTCTGAGTTTCTCTGAGGGACTTTGTTTAGAAGCTACTTTTAGCGTTAAAATGCTTTGTGAATTACTCTTAGATGAAAAATTAGGAGTGACACACCTCTAATTTTTAAGAGTTGTTTCTAAGCTTCCAGATTAGAAGCAACTTTTAGCCTTTTTTAAGAATCATATTCTTGGTTTGAAACGGGCGTTTAGGCCAGTGGTTTTGATCTCATAAATACAGGACAGCTTCAAAAGTCCAGTAATAGTGACTCAAAAACCATCCGATCATGCCTGCTGTTGTCAGTCTGTGTTGCTAGTCATATAATTTTTTTCCTAAAGAAGTCAGTTACATAAAAATGTCTACATCCAGCCATGTTGTCTTTGTCATGTGATCTACCAGCATAAGTTGCGTTGTTTCACTGACATTCATAAATCCTCTCCCGTGGCCTCATGGGATAGTAAGAATCTCACTGGAAGTAGTGGGTCATCTGGGTACGTTTGTGTACTATATAGTAGGGAATTATTGTATTTAACAGAGAGGCTGTTTGTGAAACTCAAGTGTGTTAAATAAGAGAGAATCTGGACCGGGACTGAAAACCACTGCTTTAGGCTGCAAATGAAAGAATTAAGAACTAAGAAAATCCTTTCTTTCTTTCTTTCTTTCTTTCTTTCTTTCTTTCTTTCTTTCTTTCTTTCTTTCTTTCTTCCTTCCTTCGTTCCTTCGTTCCTTCGTTCCTTCCTTCGGTTTTGATGCTTTAGTTTTGTAATGTTGTCAGACCCAGTGTTGTCAGTCAGATGGAGCACACCGGCACTGAAGGGGTTAAGGGTTAGGGTGGGATGTGCTGGGGGAGGGCCGTGAGCACGAGAGAGAGAGAGAGAGAGACGGGTGCTGCTGCTGCTGCTACTGAAGACGCTCACACTCTCTGTTCTCTCGCAGGAGTCGCAGCCGTCTGACGTTCCGGACGGAAGCAGCGCGTCACAGACGGAGGACGGGGGCTCGGCTCCTCAATCCGCCTCCACAGCACCTCCTGCAGACGGATTCCTCAGACGCCTGGGAAGCCTGTTCCAATTCAGCCGGGCAGAACCGGCCCGAGTGCAGAGAGAGAGACAGACCGACACGGACAGCAGCGGCCTGATTACAGCACAGAGAGAGACGGAAACAAGCGCAAACACACCGAAGAGCGGAGGAAGGGAGGAACCGGTGGAGCCGTCTGTGTGTCATTCAGAGCTCACACACACACAGTAAGTCATATCAGCATTGGACTCTGTGTGTGTGTGTGTGTGTGTGTGGTGTGTGTGTGTGTGTGTGTGGTGTGTGGCTGCACTGATGCTTAGTGTGATATAAACACACTCCTGAACAACTACATTGTGAAGTTACTTCAGATGTCTTGCACAGCTGGATGGTGTGTGTGTGTGTGTGTGTGTGTGTGTGTGTTTTGTATGTGTGTTTATGTGTTTAGCTGTAGTTTGCCTCCAGAAGTGAGATCAATCTGACAAAACCTCCTAAATAAGAAAAGCAATTAATAAATAAATTACAAATTTTATTTCAAAGTTTTGTTCATATAAGTGATAGAAGTCTTTGATTTACATGGCTAAAGGGAATGTGTGTGTGTGTGTGTGTGTGTGTGTGTCGAGGACATACTGGTTTCTCTCATACTTCACTTCATGTGACTGCAGCCCCCTGAGGCCTGGCGCCTGCTGATGATGTCATCAAACCTGCCCTGAACATCCACAGTGCTTTTTCATTTAAGACGTGCTGCCAAAAGGATCACGTGAGGATGATGTTCATCATCCTGTAACTCGTGTGGCAGTTTTCTCCTGTGTAGCTGCTGCTCCGGTGTTTTGTCTGTTATCAGTTGTGATGTCACACACAGAAGCTGTTGATATGACGTATAACCAGATAAACGATCTGAACTCTGATGATTGT
>VTFQ01000002.1:0-35000 GCA_036281575.1 Ancherythroculter nigrocauda | reverse complement strand
ATATTTTATAATGTTTAATTGTTTTGTAATGGGTTAGCGTTAAATCTTTTCTTTTAATTTTTTGAACTTTGTATTTTTGTATTTATTTGCATTGTACAGGACATTGGTACAACATCTGTTATTTTTAAATGTACTTTATAAATCAAATGACCTTGACCTCAGTCATCATGTTCATCAGTGTCTTCTGACTTAGGGTTAGCCATTGTCTGCCGTTGCTCTGACTGTGTACATCAGCAGTGCCTTCTGTATGTTTTGTCACATGAGATAAATGATGTGATGGTTTCTGTACTGCGCCTACAGGCAGTCGGTGCTTTTGTGTAGATGCTGCTTATAAATATTTAATGAGAGTGTTGCTTTAGTTTCTGCTTTTACATAAGAGCAATATGACACACAGAGAGCACTACAAACGTCATGAGTGTGTGCTTCAGTAGTTCTCGAATGTTTGGTTGTCTGTCCTTTTTAGGTATCCAATCATTGTGTATTGAATTGTGTGGGGATAGCTTTACTAGTGTCTCTCTGTCTTCCTTCTGTTTTCGTTCAACAGATCTCAGGAACAGATTGAGGAAAATAGAAGTGATGCCGTAAACATCAATGCCAAAGAGCTCTCAGAGGAGAAGAGACGTTATGATCTATCTTGTCCTCCTGTGGTGACTTATGGCACATACCGTGGATTAAGAGAAGTCAGGAAACCAAAGAAGAAGCATCACGTCGAGCTTCATTCACCCATCTCTGAGGGGGAAGAGGCTACACAAACCTACAGCCATGAGGACAACGACCTCTCCTCTTCCTCTGTAAACACAATGAACTCTGATTGTCAGGAATATCCCACTGCAGTAAATCAAGCATCTCCTTCACAGACACAACAACTAGAGGACGCGTTGACCCAGAGTGACTTATTAGATGAGGTTCCCACTGTTAAATCTGGACTAACTCCAGCCCACCAACAACTCACTCATGTTGCAGACTCTGACCGGTTGCTTACCTGTGTAGAGGTCTACAGAACTCCTCAAGCAGCAGAACCAAGTCCATTGAATGACCTGGTTAGCAGCAGACAGGAGCATCTTGCCCAGAGTGTTACATTAGAGACGGTATCAGGGGACACCAATAATCTGACACTATCAACCGCACGACCAGACTCTAACACAGACCATCACGACACACTCCCCATTCCAGAACAGAGCTCAGAGCAACCAAAGCTATCAGTAATTGTAAACAGAACAGATGATCTAGCCCCGGATTCTCAGACGCACCAGCGTCCAGAGGAGTCCAGGCTGAAACGGGCTGAGGTGGATTCTGGAATAGATGAAGAGTTCCTACGATTGGAGTCTAAACAGATGGTGGACAGCATCCTGACAAATGCTCTTACTGCCCTGCAGAAGATGGAAGTATCTGAGACGGAGAATAACATCCTGTTAACCTGTGAACTTAATGAAGGCTCAGAGGCAGTGCTGTTTGAAGGGTTAGATGGTCGTCGAGATGGAGGCACTGACGCAGAGCATCAGTTTCGTGTGATGCTGTCGGACCAGACACTGTCTGTTGTTCTGGAGGAAGCGCTAGCAGGAAATTGCAGCCACATGGACTGCAGTAGGTCGCCACCCTCCTCAGGGTACGAGTCCATCGCTGGCTCAGACACTGACATTAGGTGCTTTGTGGGACTGAACTCTGATCTCACCACTACCAGTGCTCCAATTGGCTCTCAAAATGAGAATCAGACCGTTCTTGAATATTTCGTTGAGGAAAAAAATGTGGACGAAACTGGTTCCTGTAAGAGCAGCGGTAGAGACAGTGTTGCTGCTGATGAGCCATTATACCTAAATCTCCATAGCCATAGGGATGTTGTTCATAAAACAGACATCAAGCTCTTCCTACCTGCTTTGTCAGAGGAGTCTCTCTCGCAAGAGCAACACACAGCTGACGTCTTCGTATGTAAAGGGGAAAAGAGACCTCAGGATACAGCCAAAGACAATGCAATGAGCAATAACTGTAGACCTCAGCTGAACGGTTCCTGTGACACCTCCATCATCATTCCTGGCACTGCTTCATCAGTACATCAGAAGAGTCTTCAACAAAGCCAAACTCTCAGTGTAACTCCCAGTGACCCCTCTAGCCACAGTCTCGCATCTGACACAGCTGATTCGGATATAATGTCAGAAATCACACAGCAGGCACCAGCTATACGAAGCCATGAATCCGAGGAGACTGAAGCACCTTGTTCAGGCAGCAGTGAGCAGGAACAGATCTCTTGTGACTCTATCGCTGGAACGGATTCGAGTGTCCAGCTGTCCGTGACTGAAGTCCAGTGCTCTGGAGGGCGGCACCATCCTTCTCATTGGGCCTCGGTCCGAGCGTTCCGCTGCGATGTCACCGATGACCAAAGCCTGAGCCCGGCCACACACGAGGAGCATTTGAAGCCAGAGCTCGGTATGAATCTAGCCGATGCTGGAATGTCAGCCGTGTCTGTTTCAGGCCGGAGAATTCACCTCGACCCCATGGACAGTTCCAGCAGAGCTGCGGCTTTCGTTCCCCATCATTCCCGATTTCATGATCTTGACCTCCACCAGGTAGATGGAGGCTTTGCCGTCATCAGCGAGGAGGAAGAGAGTGACATGGTGTTCGTGAACGACACAGGGCCCATGCACAGTCCTAGCACACGTCGAGCCAAAGTGTACCCCTTCTCCCTGTCCCCCATCTATGAGGAGGAGTTTGGCCGTGAGGAAGCCTTGGGGCAGGAGACGCTGCAGTTTCCTCCAGCGACAGAAGAGGAGCAGAGGAGCGTTGAGCAGCCGGCAACGTCCATCCTCTCCCTCCTGCAGTCGGTCAGCGAGAAGCTGCAGTCCAGTGTGATCTGCAGTTCAGTTGAGGATTCCTCGAGGCCCATCGCCTCACCGCTGAGTTACCGCTACTCCCGTGGAGACGACAGTGAGGAAGATGATGAGGACTCCAGCATTCTACTGAACCGCCAGCTCACTGGGACCAAACCTGAGCCAAATGCTGAGCATGAGCACAACTCAAATATTGATCAGACTGCTAAAGATGCTCCGGATAAAATACAGGAGGAGCAGGACTGTGATGGCACACTGGGAAATATTGGAAAGAATGCCAATACTCCTTTCTATCAGTACTTGAAATCCAGACTAATGCCATCAGGTGATGAAGAACCTGAAGACACTAAACGGATTGTCTTTCGTAGTGGATGCAACGCAATGGTCATGGTAAGCAGAGTCTGATTTTAGTCTAATATGTGATATGTTAAAAAGTTTATTTTATTCCTTTGTGTCCTCACAGGAAGAGAACGGAGGGTTTGGAAAGGTCAACCATAGACCGACACCAGTAAGTTCATCTCTATGACTGTCCTTCATTAGGCATCTTGTGCTTATGGTTGTTTGTGTTCAGTCTGAGTGCCTGAGACTCTGAACAGCTTTCTGCATTTCCTTTGCATTGCCCAATAGGGCTTTTGACCAGTAAACGTAGGGCACAAACTCTAAAATGTAAACGTCCGTCACTTGTTCAGATTGTGCCAGTATCTCATTGTCAGGATCATAATGGTAATGCTCACATCAGCTGTACTAATTCATGTGTGCACAAGGGTCTTTTGGTCCCTGTTGCTGATGTTTTCTTGCAAACACAGATGCTCATCTATGAGGGACAGTCGCTCAGCGGTGAGAGAAGAGAAATCTGCGATGATGTGGAGGATGCTGGGAGGGATTTGTTTGCTCACAGAGCCACGCTTCATGCGCTGAGAGGATGGTGATCATATTTACTTTCATCAGATAATACATTAAACTGCTTCAACAAAACACACACACACACACACACACAGCTGTCAGTCAGCATCTTTCCTGGCTGAGTCTGGGTTGACAATGATTTGTTTTTATGGATGAGAGCTGTAACAGTCCAGTTGTGATGCTGTACAAGAAATGAGCCCATATCATAAGTTTGAGTTTAAGTGGACTCCCATTGGCTATCAGACAGAGACTGAGTGTGTGTGTGTGTGTGTGTGTGTGTATAAGAGCGCTGCAGCTTATATCTAATAGATGAAGTGATTGTGCCTCCATTTTTCTGGCTTGTTTTAAAGGAGAGCTCTGAGAGCTTATGCAATGTCGTCTTGCTAATGCACGTCCACAGAAACGTCTGCATTATTCAGCAGTACTCAAATGTGTGTGGAAAATCACATGGGGGTGTTTTTAACTTTGTTTTTCATAAACTTTTCCAGTGAAAATGTGCTGGTGCAGTGGACAGAAGGCTGATTTGATCCAGAGAGTTTATGAATAAAACAATGGCATCACGCACATGCTGAGATGTTCTTTAAGGTTTATTTCTTCAGCGTATGTGTTCCTGTCCTGTGTGTGTTTTTAACTTTTGTTTATATAACGCTTTATACAACGCAGATTGTTTCAAAGCAGCTTCACGGTAATAAACAGGAAAATAACAGGAAAATTCAGTGATGCAAACAGAATTAAATTCTGCTGTAAAGCAGCTCTAAAAAGATAATAGTAAACAGTCATTCAGCTGAAGTCAGTTCAGTGTTGGTTCAATAACTGTGTAAAGTTCATCAATTATGGAATGAGTTCAATTTATCTATAAAGCAGCTCTGTAGATAACAGTGATGTCTTCTTCCAGCTCAGATCTCATCTAATAGTGTCAGTGCAGTCAAATCAGTAATATTGTTGAATATTAAGTATCCCGAGAGTCTACAGTGGCAAGGAACCAGACTCCATCTGTGACAGAAATGGAGAAAAACCTTGGAAGAAACCAGGCTCAGTCGGACGGTCAGTTCTCCTATGGCCAGCGAACAAACACAGTGTGATTATGATTCCAGACTGCATCACAAGTTAGATTGTGGATTGATATCATTCAGAATATTTCATCCAGTTCCTTCTGCTTGTTTCTTAATGCTTTGTGTTCAGTCACTTCCAGTTCAGTTCTCTGTTCACTTACTTCAGACAAAGAATATGAGACTCTATTGGTCTCCACAGCAACGTCCTTGAACTTCTGTGTGTGAGAGAGTGTGTGTTGCTGCTTACACATACAAGGAATTTGTTGTGTATTGCTTGTTAAGATGATGATGGATTCACGTTGTGTGTGTTTAGTTGGCTGCTGTATGTGGATTCCTGGTACCGTGGCTCATGTGTTCTTCTGGAGGAGGGTCAGACTGTGAAGAACAGTGGAAGACCCCATCAGAACCTGGAGGAGACCAGAGAACCCAGCAGAACTGATCTTGGTGCCGTGCTGCCGTCTGTGGGCTCCATCAGGACACTGCTGAAGGTATCAGGAAGCTTCCACTTTCTCAGTTGTTTCCATTCAATTAAGTTTTATTATTTTATTTACGTTACGCTGTATATTTGTTTTACATGTAGCTTATGAGTGCCGTCATCACTGAAAAATGGCACAAGAAAATGCTGGTGTGTTCTGCAACATTCTCATGGTGTATCAATACAAGTTATGCCCACCAACAGACTTAAAAGAATATAAATGATCTGCTTATAGCACAACCTGGTGGCAGATTCTACAAATCTAGTCACCCTGTATGTATCGGTTAAATTTCATTATGAACAGCCATAGCAGTGGCACAAATAGAAGCTGCATGCTGAATTTATCTGTCTCTATCAAAATGTTTGCTCCCTATTGGCAGAACTTGTGAAAATTTGGCATGCATCCTGAAAATGTCCTGTTTTGTTATTTTTGAACTTTGCGTTCACAGGATGTTTGTAGGTGAGTTAAAGGGGTGGTTCATTGCAATTTCACTTTTTTAACTTTAGTTAGTGTGTAATGTTGCTGCTTGAGCATAAACAGTATCTGCAAAGTTACAGCGCTCAAAGTTCAATGCAAACGGAGATATTGTCTTTTAAAGCTATCATAGTTTAATGCCTACGAAAACGACCGGTTTGGACTACAACGAGCTTCTTCCCGGGTTGGTGACATCATAAACCCTACAATTAACATAAACCCTGCCCACGGGTACACGTAACAAAAGTGGGCGAGGCCATGTCACGCGGCATTATGGAAGCGGAAGAGTTGTCTACAGCAGACGCGATGCTTCAAAAGATAACAGAACCCATTATAATCAGTGATATTTTCTACACTGGATGCGATGCTGAAGACAGCTTCCAGAATCTACATGAGTTTAATCCTGGATTTGCACAAAGGCTTTTACTGAAAGATGAAACAGTTCCCACTTTAAAAGCAGAAGCTGCTGTTTATGGGCCCCAAACTGTATGTTTTATTGTTTGTACATGTCTTTTAAATGTATAGTTCTGTTGCTATTTTTTGGTTGTATCAAGGACGTAAACAAAGACCAAAGTGTTTTTGCTTCGCTAGCCAGTTAGCTAAATTCTAGTGCATACTTCTCCAACAAATGCCAACAAACACCAACTAACTTCTATGTTCATAGACAAACAGTTGTTGATGCCATAAATTAAATGATACCTTTACAAAAATGCTACTACTCAGTCATGTATTCAGCTACAGTTGTTTTTTATTGAACAATTGGCCTTTATATTCTAACACGGCATCGTTCCGCACTATATAAATTTATAAAAAATAATTTACTCTGCCTCATTCTGTGATGAGAACCCACTTCAGATCCCAAACAGAAGTTATTTCAAACACTTAACTGAAATTATGAAGTGAATTTGCTTTTCAATGCACATCGCAAATGACTCAAAATCACAGCACTTGCAGAGACCAAATCAGGCCTCTCTGATAACATTGCTGCTCCTTGCTATGAAATATTATTGTTTAGCACATTATAAAAATCTATGTTTGAGCAGATATCCACAAACACAGTATTCACAGTAAACACTGAAACATTCTAAACATTCAAATATTCATCATGTTACAGTATAAACATTCATATTACTTTTATATAGTACTGTTATATATCATAGAACAGGAGATTCCTGGAGATCTATCTTCCTGCAGAGTTCGGCTCCAGCCCTGCTCAACACACCTGTCTAATTATCAAGTGCTCCTGAAGATCTTAATTAGCTGATTCAGGTGTTTTTTATTGTCCTGTTATAGAACATATAACATTTGTCGTACATTTGTTCATTTAGCATTGAAAGGTTGCCTAACTGCCTATATATTTCATATTTCAACATGTTTCCATTGATTTCACACACTTTAGTCTGGCAATAGTTCAACTAGTAAAATGTGTGTGCAGGATGACAGTGTTCCAGAGATCCATCTATATCCCAGCACGTCTCAAACGGGAGAGACTGTCCGTCTTTATTCTGCGTCAGATCTGATGGAGCGACATGGCCCTGTGTTCCTCTCTGACCTCTGCGTCAAGGCGGGATGGTAGGAAACGCCTGACATCACATCAGACATCAGTGCATTTGAGTTTTGAAGAAAGCAGGAAGTTTAGGTCTCAGTTGATCAAGGCAAAAACTAAAAAAAAAAAAAAAAACTAGGGCTACCCTCGACTAAAGATTTAGCAGTCATTCATTTTAAGCGATTAGTCGACTAATCACACGTTTATTAACAAACCATATAAATCATAATAATAAGCCTTTAATGCCTACCTAGGCTAATCAGCATTCAAGCGCACACATAACACTTGCCACAGCGCACTTGCAAAAGTAATGATTATGAATACATTAGGGAAAAACAGCTAGGAGATTGCTTTAACATTTTAATAATTAATTGATAAACTAGTGTTTTCTGTGTTTTCGGCTGCAGTGATGAAGTTGACGATGCTGACTCGTCATCTCTGCAGTAGCGCACATTTCATACGGATTACATAACCTGAGAATATTTGTCTTCCGTTTGAAATTGGTTCATTTAAAAGTAGACATTTCACTTTCTATAGATACATTTTTCATGTCTGTGAGGCAAGCTTACATGGAGTTTCGTTCTTTCTTTTTTTTTGGCGCACTCAAATTCACAGAGAGAGACGGGAGAAAGCGCACCCTGTTTGCTTTCATTTATTTTACAAAAGTTTTGTTATTGTGAGTGCACACAAATAAAAGTAGATTCTTCACAGATTCAAAAGATGTATTACTCTTATCTGTATGACCAAAAATGGAGTATTTTAAATGCAAGTGATCGCACCGGCGCCTCCATGTTAGCTGTCATGCAGTAAGCGCGCTACTATTCAGCTTTCACACTCCGCACTAACACATTTTTCTAGGTTAGTGTTAAAGTGAGTGGCCATGTAAAGTTGCTACTACTTGCATGTTTCATATGATAAGCCATATTTTAGTTCGATGAATGATAGGCAAGCATTTGGATGTCCTGCCCGATGTACTGTGTTTACCACATAGACCACCTGTTAATGATCTGTCCGTCACAGACTGCGTGACTTTGCCGCTTCCTGTGGATTTTTTTTCTTGCGACTAATAAAATTTTGGTCGTCGACTAATAGGGGGCAGCCCTAAAAAAAACCATTGCATTGCCATGAGGTTAGCACCTTTCTCTTACTACTGAAGGACATGTCTGCTTGGATTGCTTTTGACATTTATTTCTTTTCAACAAGACAAGCTTCAACAAGTTAAAAACAGCCAGATGTTGCGCTCACAGTGGGTTATATGTGTTTTGTCCTTGTTCCCTGAATATGTGTGTAGCTGGTTGGTTTTTGACCAGCCTGGTTTCAGAGGAACATCTGCCGTTCTGGAAACTGACGGGAGGGTCACGCCTGTTCTCCAGGATTCCCTGGTGTCCTGTGTGAAGAGTCTTCGGCCATTAAAAATGGTACGTAGGCACCGCTTCCCGACATCATGTAACACAGAAAGAAAGAGGATTTCTAGAAGGAGGTCGTTTGAACCGATGTGAGTGTTTCAGATGTGAAGACACCGGTGAGTGCAAACCAGCGACGCTTTTCAAACTAAAATCTGCTGTTTTTCTCCTGTGTTTCTGATGCAGGGTGGGCTGCGGGTGACAAGACCACTGGACCCAAAGGTTAGACGGACGGACAGACAGATGGGCGCTGATGTTCAGAGCTGTTCTCAGATCACTGGATGTGATTTTTATGTGTTTCCTGTGTAGATTATGTTGTTTGAGAAGCCGCAGTTCCAGGGTCAGTGCAGGCAGCTGCTGGATCACACGCCCCGTCTGAGGGACATCGAGGGACCCGCGGCCGTTTCATCTCTACGGGTCACAGGTGGAATGTGCGTGTCTTTATCTCTCATGAAATGAGTGATGCTGTTAATACTTCAGATAGAAACATCTGCTAAATTGATGAACCTCTGTAGTTACGGCTAGCTGTATGTGAGAGTGTGTGTGTGAGAGTGTGTGTGTGAAAGTGTGTGTGTGAGAGTGTGTGTGTGTTTGTGAGTGTATGTGAGGAATGATACATGTTCAGACATGGTAATTTTTGCTCTCATCTCACATTAGACACGTGGCATTCAGCTCAAGACTCCAAAACAGTGAATCTAAACACCAAGCAGTTAAAAGTTCACTTAAAGAATGAACCTGACGTCGACGAGTGTGAAGTTTAGTGTCTGGAAAATCAGAGAAAGGCCAGTCTATATTATTACAGCTCTCTATAGGAAACATAGACTTTATTCAAGCCACACAAAATTTTGCTGAAAATGCACAATACACAATATTCCAGTTTAGTGTGAAGTTATGTATAGTGATTTGGGACAAATATATGTAATTTAATGGAAAAATATGTGAATGACATGGCATTTTTAACAGAAAGAAGTGTGTGTTCCAGTGTTAGTGCTTCTCGTCCAGTGTGTGTTTTCCTCTTTTGACAGCAGTTGATGTTTCTATCAGTCACATGATCACAGTGTGCAGTTTGTGTGTGTGTTTGGTGAACAGGTGGGCTTCTCCTGATGAATGTTCTGTAATATGTGTGTGTGTGTGTGTGTGTGTGTGTGTGTGTTAGATGGGTGGGCTTCTCCAGTGAAGGGTTCAGAGGTCATCAGTGTGTGCTGGAGGAGGGTGAATACGCCGACTGTACGCGACTGTTCGGTGGGACAGAGCTGTCCATCCAATCGCTGCGCTACATTCAGACTGTGAGTATTCCTGATCTCCTCGTCTCGTCTGCTGCGTTTTCGTACTCTTTGTACTCAGTGTGCGTCAGTGGCCTGTTTTGAATGTCAGCGTTTGACAGCAGAATAACTGGATGTGTTTCATGTTATCAGTCTGTCCTTAAACACTCTTCTTCGGTCCTGTGCTCGTGTAAACGCTTCACCTTTTTTTAGCAGGTGAAAATGCCAGTGAGGACCAGAGTGTTATTTAATCGACTCTATATTGTTGCTCAAGATCATGTTTCATGTTCAAGTATTTTGGAATTAAAAATGAGAAAAAGAGGATAAGAAAAGATTATTGAAATCTTTACAGTACAACAGAACTGCCCTGATGCCTGTGAGCGACCGTAGCAGGTCACCGCAATGACACCGTAACGTCAGCCTCAGTCTTTCCCTCAGGATTTCCTGGAGCCGTCAGTGTGTCTGAAGAGATCAGACGAGGAAACCGACGTGCGTCTGGACGTCCCCGATCTGCAGGAAGCTGACGGCATCAGCGTAAAGAGCGGAGCGTGAGGAAGCATTTCATAACCGTGATAAGTGTCAGAGAGTAAAGGCCTGTTCACACCAAGAACCATAACTGTAACGATAACTATATTAGCGTCCACACCAGCGGACATTATCGTTATTCTAAGTGTGCTGCGGTTTTGTCGTTTGCCGCTTTAAATGCTTGAGCTCTTTAAAACAGGATGGCTGTCAATGTTTTTATCATTTATTAATCGCTCTGAGAGTGATTCCAATGATCTTGTTCCTCTGTGTCGTTATCATTGTAGCTGTGGTGTGGACTCTGCTATTTTCTTTGTAGTTATCGTAATAGTTCTCGTCCTTGGTGTGAACGGCTCTTAGCAGCGGGAGTTTGATGTGTGGCGTCGGTGTTTCAGGTGGGTGGCGTACAGCAGCAGGTGTTTCACTGGAGAGCAGTATGTTCTGGAGAAAGGCCAGTATCCAGGGCTGCTGCCGTGGGCCGACGGCCGGAGATCAGCTCAGTCACTGCGGCCCATTGTCAGGGTGAGTCGCACGCAGACCAGCGCTTGAACTGATGCTTCTTGATGAGGGAGTGTTTAGAGTTCACTGAGTCAAGAGTCACGCAGTGCTGTGTGTGTGTGTGTGTGTGTGTGTGTGTGTGTGTGTGTGTGTGTGGATGGTTACATGACAGACTTTCATTGATGCATCTCATTTTCCCCACAGGAAGTTTGTCGGATCGTGGAACCAAAGTTTTTGGTATGTTTGCATTTCATGTACCGCTAACATACAAAAGCTGCGTCCCAATTCAGAGGCTGCATCCTGATTTTTTGAGAGAAAATGCCAGATTACACTTTTAAATGTAAGCATTGGGTTTGAACTTCTAACAGTACAAATGTAAAAATAAAACCTTAAAGCAGTTCAAATGTATTTTGTACATAAATCAGGGGTCAAAGGTGAACATATTTAGACAGGTTGTGAATCCTGATTTGTTTTCAGACGGTTGAATATAACTTTCAAAAATGTCCAGAGCAAACATTACTGCCTCTCGTCAACGGCAGCTGTCACAGTTGCTAGGCGACAAGAGCAATCCTCCGTAGGCTAGACCGTCCCATTTAACAACGCTCTGTTTGACCTTCGTGGACCTGGAAGGATACAGCCTCTGAATTGGGACACAGCTAAGGAGTCCGGCGTGTGCCGCTAATGTGTTTCTCTCTGAGCGCAGATACGCGCCTACAGCCAGACACGCTACGGCGGCGAGAGCCGAGAGTTTGAGAGCGAAGTTCCCGGCTGTGGGTTAACAGGCCTCGTGTCCTTCCGGGTGATCCGAGGAAGTTGGCTGCTGTTCGATGAGGAGGGATATTCTGGTAACCATTATATCCTGGGGGAGGGGCTTTACCCTGATCTCACTTCCTGTGGCTGTATATCGACAGCCATCAAGTCTTTAAAGCCCATTCCATACGTGAGTCGATGAGAGCATATTTCAGTAGATACAAGAAATAAACTTCTCGTGACATTCGTATGTGAGTTAGTGTTTCTCTGTTCTGTTCAGAGTTTCACAGATCCGTCTGTGAGCCTGTTTTCTCTCAGCGGTTTTGAGGGCCTTGAAGAAACGTTGTTCTCAGACGTGGAAAACGTGAGCCACTTCTACAGCCAGTCTGTGAGAGTCAACAGCGGCCTGTAAGAGCTTGTTCACTACTTCCTGTGTAAATGATCCTCAGAATCACAGTGATGAACATGCTGCCGTCGTCTCGCAGGTGGGTCGCATATGAATACGCTCATTTTAAGGGCCGTCAGATGCTTGTGCAGCCAGGAGAATATCCGGTTTGGGGGGATCAGAGCGGCTGGGAGACGATCGGATCAATGAAGCCTCTCAAACAGGTCAGTTCAATCAGCAATTAACTAGTCGTAAAAAAGCTTCAGTATGGATCTTGGTTTACACCACATTTACACCGTGTTTTTGCAGTGTCGAACATTGTAACCAATCACAGACTAAAATGCAATGGCCAATCAAAGGCGCAGAAGAAATCCGCTCAAACGGCCAGTGTTTTGTTCAGCGCGAGTTCATGAATCATAACCAACAAAGTGTAAAGATAATGTAAATGACTGATTCATTTAGCAGTGTAGACTTTTTTTTTTTTTATTAGAATGGGAGTTTGTCAGAGATCGCTGAACTGAAGTGATTTGATGGGCGGACGATATGACAAAAATATCATATGATCTTGTCACGATTCTTGTTCATACTGGCTTCAGGACTATGTTGTTACTGAGCAGTAGAGCCAAATTCATTTCCTCATTAGAAAAATATAGCCCTACCAGGGAATGAAACATAAAAGAAAAATGAATGACAGACCTTTGAAGCCAAAGTAGGTGATTGCTATGACAAAAATCTTATTTCACATTATTTCATTATTTTATCTTTATATTATATTTATACATTTGCTATTAAAAATAAGAACAGAGATGCAAATTACAAACAATAGGATATATACAATATTTGAAAGATACAAATGAAACAAAATGCTTTAAAATGTTCAGGTACAGTATGTCTATTTAACTGTAGCTGTCAAGTCAGAAATTGAATAATCAAATGTAAATTATACATAGATTCTTATTAAAGCAGCAAAGGTGATTGCTCTTCAGTGAGTGATTTTCTCTTTGTCTTTTGTTGTTTGATTAACATTAATGGCAGACAGCAGCAGGTTTAATAGGCTGCTGTCACTTTAACAGGGAATGCACATGCAATTTCTGTTTACATTCACTTAAGACATAACCGACTGTGTTTATGCAAACCTTGTGTGTATTTGACAGTTTAAGTGCAATAAGACATGAAAGCAAACTTAGTTTAGTACTAGTGCTGTGAGACAGAACAGAGTCTGAGTTAATTCAGTTGAGTTTAAACTGGCGAAGCTTTAAAACACATGCAAATAATAAACTTTCATGATGACAAAGAACTGCAATCTCCACAACAACCACGATAGAAATATCATTAAAAACAGCCACAGAACTGCAGCTGACAGAACGTGTAGCTCGATACTAAAAATCTGTTTTTGAAAGCAGATCGTGGAGACATTTTAAATGTTCATGATCTAATATTGTCATATATCACACATTTCAGCTCCAGCTCTTTGCTTGCTTGCTGTATATAACTGAATCCCAGTTTGAGTAAACTTTTATTTTTATGCTGCCAAGAGGAGAAATGTGAAGTTGAACACTGTTTTGATTTACTAGTGCTTAAACTCAGCAATAAACTCGTTCAGGAACACTTCTCAGCGTGGTCTGGATGTGTAGTCTGCATAAAAAAGATGGCATGCCGTTCACTGCACTTTAATATGAATTGTATGAATCAATGAAAATAATGAGCAATTAGGATTTTTGCCTAAACTTTCGCGAAGCTATTATTATTGAGTGTGTGTGTTCTTATCAAGTCATTATTAGTTTGCACATGATTTTACTGTTTCCGTTTCATTTAATCAGATTGCTAGATGTGTAGTTTTGCAGTGAATCAGTTGTGTAAAACACCAAAGCTTTGAGCAAGTAAATGTCTTCATGTCTTTTCCTGTCTGTCTCCTCAGCCGAAAGTGTTTGTTCAGGTGCGGAATCGAGTTCTGGGTTCAGTTCTGACCACTGAGAGCAAAGACTGCTCCTTTCCAGCCAAAGTCTTCCTGAGTCCGGCTGATCGCTCTCTGGACACACAGCGCTGGATCTTCACCGACGGCCTTCTGAAGAACACGGTCAGTCTCTTTCTGACCATGAACGGTCCTGAAAACACAGTCTCGACAGACGTGATGTGTTGAGATTCTGGAGGCTTTCACATAAAAATATTCTTCTGTCTGTGAAACATTGACATTCTAAACCAAAGTATGAGCTGAACTTCACAAACTGTCTCCTTGGATATTTGTAAGATAGTTGGTAAAACTAGTTTTATGCAGTGTGGATATGCTCCACTTGGTTGGTTAAAGTAGTTTCACGAGTTCACACTTACAAATAACCGGATAGAGTAAATAGTACGTGTATTTGGCGTGCTGTCTGAGGAGAGGGCTCCGAGCTGAGTATTTGACCCGAACCAGAGTCCTCCCCCGTATTTCTGGTTATGAAAGTAACCAGGCGAGTGTGAGGAGACGGGGTGGTGGAGGGATATGGGTGAGTCGACTGTCTATATATAGTGCTTCACACATGCTGATTGGGTAGATATGTTGATTACTGATTACTGACAGCTGGCTGTAATGACATGATGATTAGTCAGATTATTTAAACGTTGCTCCTCACGAATTTTGTTAATAAAACATCATTTGTTTCAACCCCATCGGTTGAAATCACGTTCCTGGGATGGGGCGGTCAAACGTCAACATGTCAGAAGTGCCAACACGCAAGAAAAAGTGAGGGTACCAGTGCGTACCGGCCAACTTCGAGCACTGTTTGACAGATATTAAGTCTTGTTCTAGATAAAATGTCATTGTTTCATTTTGTCATAGTTTTCAGAAAACGAGTTTCATTGTCATGTGATGTTGTATTTCAGAGACTCAGCCGACGGTCAGTCATCAGCAGTGATTCAGTGACCGCGCGTGTTTGTGTTTGTGCAGGCGCGGCGCGGCTGTCTGTCTGTGATCGGTGCCAAGGCCTGTGCTGGGGCCAGAGTGGCATTATGGGAGGAACATGGGCGCGTGAACCAGCGGTGGAGTCTCAACGAGGATGGAAGCATCTGCTCGCATTTAAACCGCAGCCTGGTGCTGGACCTCAAAGGTAAGAGTCTCTTCAGTGTCCCGGTGGAAATCTGGAGTGCGTGTTTGCTTCTTAACGGAGCGTCTTGCGTTTGTCTCAGGTGGACGTGAATCTGACCGAGACCAGCTGATTCTGAGTCTGCTTTGTGCCGACAACGCTGCGCAAACCTGGGACATCGACGTGCTGTGATACGGACACAATCACACTTCGAGAACATGGACAGATGATATCAGGGACTGAAGCCTGGACAGTTTGGCCTAATTGATCAAAGCCAATAATTATGATTTTTTTTAGCTACTCTCCCTCAAGCCAATAATTGATTCTGGGCCATTTTCCTGAAAAAGTGTGTAGTCCTGTTTTAAAGTGCACTGTGAAAGTGGAAGAACCAGAGAGAAGCGGCTCTGTATGGTTGTTTTTATCTTGTGAAGCACATTTGCACTACCAGAAACCTCACGTGCGCTTCAGGTGAAGTCCTGCTGGATTCTCCCTTTAATCCGCCTGGACGAATAGTTGCAAACACTTGTTCTGTCGGCTCAAGCTGTAGCGTCACGGTGGTGAAAGTGTTCAGATGGTCTACAGTAAACGCAGTCATTTCACTGGAGTCCTTCAGGAACAGTAATGTGTGTAAAGAGTCAGAGGAACGCTGAACCGTATAATGTGTACAGTGATGTTCATAATCAGCATTTTTAAAAGTGGAACGAATCTGAGAAAACAATAAATGTAAGATGTAAAATTCATTGTGTGTGTTCGTTTGAATAAGATGTTTGTCTGAACAGTCCGAGCTGCTATTTGTTACACAATATTTCACACAGGACTTGACTCTTTATGACATTTTATTCAGCATAAAGCTACAATACATAGCTTGCATAACTTCCAGTTCTGAGATGTGTGTAACCATTTCTGATGAACACAGACACTGTAAGGCTGCGGTTTGTTCACAAACACACATGCAGAAGGATCAGCTGATAGTGTGTCAGTTGTTTTACAGATATACACGACATAAAGCAACGGCTCATTACGATGTTTGGCAGACGCGCAGCAGTCCTTCGCTCCAGAGTCCCAGCATCAGCCCCAGTTTATCTTCATCCTGCGTGAGCTGCAGCTGCGCAGCCGGGACGCGTTCGGAGTGCAGCAGCTGCTTCAGCGCAGACAGATGTGTCAGAGGGAACCGCAGACCCTGAAACCCAAGAACCTCAGCGTGAGAATGGACACATCAACACAAATGAACATCTTTAGTCTGCAAGATGCGACGTGGGCGGACAGACCTGTGAGATGACCTCTTCTTCTTCTTCATCATCATCATCATCATCATCAGATGCTCCCATCATGTGTGTTTCTCTCTTGTTCTTTAAAGAATGTAACACAAACACAACCAGCTCTGTGGCCTCGTCCTGATTGAAGAGAGACGGACACAGTAAGGACTTGCTATATATTTGTGTGTGTGTGTGTGTGTGTGTGTGTGAATATATATGACGTGTGTGTGTGACTCTTACAGTGTTCTCTTGACTGGGCTCCACAGTTAGAAGAAGATGCTCTTTAAACCGGATACATACAGTGTCCTCTAGCGATGGTGGTTTCCCAACTGGAAGAGAAACCCATTCGGCACAGACATCAGCGGTACATCGACAAACACGGCGACAACAAGCCCGTGAGACTCACCGGGATCGACGTCGGCCTGGTCCAGCAGGTACGGCGGCAGTCGGTTCGAGATGAAGTCTCTTTTCATAGCAGTGGAGCGTAACTCACGATTCTCCCGCTCTAAATCATCAGCCAGACGCCGCAGAAATGCACAAAGCTGCTTATTAACATCAGGACCGACGCTCGGAGACTGACACACGCGGAGCGAGAGAACAAACGCACTGTTAGAGTGACACAATGAATGCTACTGTGCAGAATGAGGCAGTGCTGCTGAGCTCACCGTGAGGAGGTTACGAGGCAGACCGCTGCGCATCCCGCGCTCACGCCTCATGCAGTCAAACACGCAGCCGGGAATCACGTCCAGCATGAAGTCACCCCACGACCTGAAACACACACACACACACATTCCCTGAACCGCACTGCTTACATTATTGTCTGTCAATTGTCGACTGAGTGATCAGAAATACTGATTCAACTGTTGTTTTTTTTCTTGACATTTTGTGACTTTTCTCATTAAGAGTCATGAACATGAAGCTAATTAATATACATACAAAATGTATCATGATTATAATTGTGGGTCAATTTTGACATATTTCTTGGTTAAAGACAGCTTCACACAACCCAAAAAAATATAATTTATGTCATGTTCTCAATTACTCTCTGAGGGTGTTTCCATTTCTGCATTTGGCAGATGCTTTTATCTGAAGACCGTTACAATGCGTTGATGGTGAACTGCGAATCGAACTCATGATCTTGCCGTCACGATCTGCTGTGTGAGCTTCAGGGAAGCACATCCAATAAGTTCTTTCACACACTACTTCTGTTAAACTCTTTTAATGTGAACTGTTAATGTTGAAGCAGAGAATATAAAACAATGTTAAAGGTGAATAGGAGAATATAAAGGTTAATCGAGCTCTTTCAAAGCTGGGAAGAGTCTGTATGTTTGTGAACAGAAGCACACGTCGTCAGAACGTGGAGACGCACATGTTTTGGTAGGTGCTGAGCGTGAGGTGTGTGGATCGATCCACGTCTGAAGGAGTGTCCGCCTGGTGGATCGTTCCTCGGGGGAAATACAGTAAGTCGCCAGCCTAGAAGAAACACGGACACACGAGCAGAAGATTCAAACACGTGAGCCTGATTTTGTGACTCTGGCCTGTCTCAACGTCCCTGCTGATTGAGGCTCCCCTACAATGTGACCTTTAACCCAGTGATGTCACAAACCTGCAGGATGAAGTCGTGTGTCGGGGGGCCGATGCGGTCCTCGGGCTCCAGGCTGTACTCGCGGGCCAGAGGGACGGTGGGCTGGTAGAGCCTCCAGTGTTTCTGTCCCTCCAGCTGAAGGATCAGCACCTGAACAGATGAACGCAGACAAACACAAACACTATCAGGAACCAGCAGAACGAGCGTCATTAATTACTCGTAATCCACACGAGCAAACAATATATGAAGGTCAACCGTGACGAAAGATGCTACACTTTACTACAGTACAGATGAGAGCAGCAGACATGACGGATCACAGACCTCGACGTCGTCGTAGTGCGGCGGGAGACCCTGAGAGCCGCGAGGCGTGATGTAGACGTTAGAACCGACCAGAGACCCAAAGAAACACTCCAGCCGCTCCTGAATGCGCCACAGCTCATCCTGCGAACACACATGACCTCAGACAAACGCTGCAGGTCTAAACAAAGCAGATTGTTGTATAGCTCTCTGTAGCTCTGACCTTAAACCTCTGCGGCTGGTGCAACTGTATGGTGGCCTTCTTCTCCTCAAAGTCCTTCTTCAGCTGACTGAACTTGACTTTTCCTGCTTTATTCAGCACTTTTTTCTTGCCGTCGATGCAGCGGCAGACGTTGAGGTCCGTGGCGTATTGCAGGCCTCGAGCGCAGAGCTGCTTCACGTCCGACAGCTGAAACAGGGAGCGGTAATAAGAGGCCAGAGCCGCGTCGGACCGGTGCAGGACCAGAGGCTTCTGCTCCCAGTACTGCTGGAAGAACTCGTCCAGCCCGACCGGACTGATCAGACTCTGGAAGAAATCACGCGGCGAGTCGAAGCACAGCGGAGCGGCGGAGCCGTTCACCATCTTCATCTGCTTGACAGGTACATCCTCCTCCTCCTCCTCACACTTCTTCACTCTTCTGCCTTTCTTTGGCATCTCTTCATAATCTTCACTGCGTTATCTAGACAGCTTGATGACGATTCTGGATTTTCTGTCAAGTACAAGTTATCTTCATTTTATGCTTTCAATATGCAGTACATTAACATCAAGACAAGGCAGTGTAGCTGATTTGGAAAAACTAATAAAGAATATCAGTCTCTCTTGTGCCTTTTTAAAGTTTATGGCATGCCCAATGCCAACCTGGAATTTCCGAGTTGTAAACTCGTATTTACAACAATTCCAATAGCACGTGAGGGCAGCACATATGTCACTTTATTCTTGCCACTGTGGAGAAACTAGAGTGAGAATTAATGTTCATAATGAACACAGATAAAGCTTAAAATAATTTAGTTAAGATGAATGCATTTAGCGGATGCTTTTATCCATTCATTCCTCGAGAATCATCGCGGTTTGAGCTGCAGACACGAAATAAACTGACTAAAAACTTGACTGATCAATTATGGAAAAGTGTCAACACGTGAAAGAATGAGGGAGAATAAATGTGTGCAAACACTAAAAATACATTTTACTGAGTTGCCTTTTATTGTAATTTAAAAATGCATCGGTCAAATTAAAATACAAAATGCAAGTGATGATTTGACATTTTATTTTCGCTATAATCTCAAGGCAAAACTGCCCATTTTAAGAGGCAAAAGCAAATATGAAACTGCAAATAAATAGCTAATGCGATAATAGTGACAAACTTAAAATGAATGTGTTGTTTAGTTTTCTTCTTCTTCTTTAAATGTATGGTTTCAATTTCAAAACCTAATAAAGACAATCAGACATTTTTGATATTCCCACTCTGCTCGAAAGAATTTAACAAATAAAAGTTGAATAAGATATTTAAGCGTATTTATTATCCGACAAGACAGACGGGGCCGTCATAATTTATATGCCAGAAAATAACTCGTTCGTTTAACAGTCGAAATACAGAATAAAGATAAATATGATACTCACTGACAGCATCGTTCACAGGCCCACGTGCACAGACTCCTGTGTCACATCTGAAACGCACCGGGTGGAAACTTCTAAACACCGTTCCTGGATTTTTGGCTCAAACTCATAATCACAGCAGAATATGTGGCGTATGCCGATTATATTACGCTGCCCTCACGTGCTCTCTGAAATTTCCTACTAGCCTAAAAGAACTAAGGTTTATTCAGGTAAAGTAAATAATAAACTTTATTTATATATATTTTTTAATATTACTTACTCAGTCTCAAACTGTGGCTCCTTTTCTCGAAACAAAACACACACACACACACACACACACACACACACACACACACACACAAGCAAAACGTCACACATCTCTTGCAAAAGCTAACACAAAATTATTTGAATTCTATTCTATTTTAAAACTATTTTATTTCTTCTAAAAATTGTGTTTTTGCGCAGTAACTCTACACACAAACCATCAAATGATTAACCATGTACCTGTGAAAGTACACATGGATATGACAAATGTAAAACAGTGAAGTGTACAGGAGTTAGTCACACATACATGTGCACAAATACACTGTATGTACAGTATGTATACACAGTTCTTGCACATTTGATTAACTTTACAGTTATTGAACTGAAATGAATGAACGCTGAACTTGACATTGGCTTTTTAGAGCTGTTTTACAGCAGAATTTGAATTTGTTACTATTGTGAAGCTGCTTTGAAACAATCTTGTATAAAGTGATATAGAAATAAAGGTGATGACTTGTTTGCATATTCAATATATATTCAATATACATTTACAAAGTAAACTGAAATGCAAGGGGGTAAAAATAATTTATTTCTCAAAACAATGAGTTTTGATTTCTAAGTGAACAAATTGTGTTTTCACACATGATCACTGTAGGTGATCAGAAAATGAGTGTGACATTTGAATGAAACATTAGAGTTGTTCTTAACATTTTGTAAAAAGTTTGTTTTACAATTGCAAACTGAGTGTAAAGCAGATAATGTGCTTGTAGTTTTTGCAGATTTGGTCTGAAGATTCGTTATATGAGAGAATGGTTTCACTGAGTGGCCTCAAGTACCATTTTTAGTGTCAAAGCAATTTTTAGAAACTGTAAAGCCGAACTGCATTACAGAAATGTAATTTTTAATAAAATGTAGCATCTGGTTTACTGACAACCATATAAACATTCTCCACACTATCTAGATAGCTTGCTTGACGATTATGGAATTTGTCAAATACAGTCTATTTTTACTATCAAAATTACTCAGACTTTTGACATTTTTTTGAAAACTCTGAAATTCCTATTCAGAAATTGGAAATGAACACCCTCTCAAGTCATATTTACTACTGGAAAACCGAGATAATTTTGATAGCAAAAATAGACTGCTGCCAATTATGGAATTTCGGTCAAATACAATCTATCTAGATAGTGTGGAGAATGTTTATATGGTTGTCAGTGAATGAGATGCTATATTTTACTCAAAATTAAATTTCATCAATACAGTTTGGCATTAATAAGATTTCCTTAAGAAATAGGGAAGAACAAACCTGTTTTCCTCTGATTCCTATTCTTTCAGACAACAACGCACTTCAGAAGCGGGAAGTAGGAAATCTTACAACACTTGAAAGCAGCATTAGTCACTGATTACTGATATCAATCAATTTCCAACAGGTTTCAGACCAGCATTAAGAGTTCCTCATTATTAATACAAGCTTTCAGTCATTATTTTTCGTTTCAGTATTAGTTCATTCTTATATATCTGGACATATTTTCCCAATCCGGTGAAATCATTTAAAGTATTTTAATAAAATCTTCTCCAATGACAGCCAGATCAAACAAACATTACATTACAAAGCAGACATACTGCACCTTGATGAAAGTTACACAATAAGACTTTACACAACAGTATCAGATGTGATCATAATCGACGTCCGTCAGCTCCGGGTTAACGAGTCTTTAGCGAGCGCTTTGCTCTGATTTTTCTCCCGTCACTGTGGAGATGGTGAGGATTCCGCTTGCGTCGCTCTGTCTGGAAACTCTAGTTTCTCACACTCGGTGAGTTTCAGTGGTAAATGCTGTGCGACCTCATTGGGGTCTGTGTAAATCGCTGGGGGAACATGCTGAAAAGTCAAGGACAGAGATACAAACACGTCAGTGCACATGAAGTACATGAAGCACAGATCCAGAATAATGAGGCACCGCCTCTCCAAATCACACACAAATTGGCAGTTTAATCAGTGTTAATACATGTCAAGGCCTTCACTTCATTGCTTAAAGCAGGATTGTCCAGTCCTGCTCCTGGAGGGTCACTGTCCTGCAGAGTTCAGCTCCAACTCCAGCTAAGCACACCTGAACCAGCTGACCACGGTCTTACTAGGCATACTATGAACTTCCAGGCAGGTGTGTTGAGGCAAGTTGGAGATAAATTCTGCAGGACAGATTCCCTCCAGTACCGTGTTCAGACACCCCTAGTTTAAATGAATAGCTGACACAAAAATGAACTTTTCCTGATTATTTACTCACCCAGGCCATCCAAGACGTGTATGACTTTCTTTCCTCAGCCAAACAGAAATTAAGGTTTTGGAGAAAAACATTGACTGGCTCAAGATGAACATTTGCAGTTAAAAAGTACAGTATATCAATTTTTATTTTTTACTGGAAATGACTGGTCGTTTCTCTAGGGAAGACGGCTGGGCTCATGTGGATTAGGGTTGTCACGGTGCCAAAATTCAGTAGTCAGTATCTGTACCAATTTTGATACCCATAGCAAAACCTGTTGAAATAAGTATTTTTAAAAAATGTCCCATTTTGTCTGGTCTGTTGGTTATCACTGTCAATCATAACAGTTTACGATTCAATCGTGTATATTTAAATATGGCTGTCAGTGCAGAAATGTTGCCGTGTACTGAGCATGAAAAACTCAACTTGTATTTTGGGTAATAAACAGAAAGCAAGAGAAGATCCTCCCTTTATAATCACTGAGGCTAAAGCACACGCTCACTGAATTCTGCACTCTCGCGAAAACTCCCGTTATAATTGTACAATGAATCTCTTATTTACATCGTGTTTACACTTTGTTAGATATAATAACTTGTGTTGAGCAAAACAAAAGCGGATTCTGATTTACTGATTAGCACCTTTGATTGGCCATTGTGATCATGCGCTCGACAGATATGATAGTGATTGGCTACAGTGCTCAACTAGTGCTTCCCACAGATAGATTTTACAGGCTTACGCTTCAGACTGCCTCAAAGTGAATCTCAATCAATGAAAAGCGCAGATTTATGCCAAGCGATTGCTAATGAACTCAAGTTGATGAATTACTACAATGTCTACTTTATGACCTTTATATAAAATGTTTTGGATGGTTGTAAGAATCTGAAGGATCAGCCTGCAATTGTGTAGACATTTCAAAATAAGAGTCCCGGTGTATTTTGGGCTTGTTTATAATTAAAAAATTTTTTTCTTCTGGGCATTATTGGTATTTTGGTTACACAATAAATTGTATTTAATTTGATTTCCATTTAATTCATAGTAAATTATTGTAGTCACATTATTTATTATATACATTTTACGAATAAAATCTGTGTCCCATTCACTGAGAGACATGATGCCTTTGATGCCGAGATAGTTGCACCACTAGCGCTTTGGTTGTGTATTGTTTGAATTTTATAGATTCTGATTCCGCTTATTGATTCTGATTCTTATTTAGTTTCCAGTTTTCAATTCCAATGTGGTAAAAAATTTTTAAGTCAAACATTTAGATATCAAACATTTATTCTGTGTCAGAATACCATGAATTACAGCTGAATTCAAAAACCAGCAGACTACAAAAAAAACTAAGGACTAGTTTGAGCTTTATGTGTGCAAAATAGAGCTGCAGAGAGATCACGGTTCTCCCACAATTCTGAAGAAAAAACATTAGACAACTAAAAATAATATGTAATTTACTATAGGTTAGGAAAAAATGTTAATTGTTTCAGTCTATTTAAAAAAATATTTTTTAATTCAAATCGTTGAACGAATGATTCAATGACTCAAAGACTTCTTGTTTCAGCATTTCTGAACATATCTCTCGAATGAATGATTCAATGACAAATATATTTTTTACAGTCACTTGTTGCCACCTACTGGCATAATGATGTAATCAATAGAATCTTTATTTGAAGCATCAAATTACTTTGAAAATGTGATTTACCGTATTTTGATCACTACCGTTGATTGTTTATTCAGTGTTCATCAGCGTTTATTTCCGAACTATAAACTTTTATCCCAGTACTTCTGTGATAATGAATTATTTTAAGACAGAAATAATGATACTGTGTGGTTGAAGAGACTGTACATGACAACAGCTCTGGATCAGCAGCGCCAACGCAGATCTGAACGTTCGCTGTGATCGAACTTGTCAAAGGTTTAATAGACTGTCTTTTAGGAATAAGATTGTGTGGGTGTTTGAGTCGAGATTGCTATCTTTTAACGATTAATTCTGCAGCTGTATTGCAAAACTGTTAAAATAAGGTGCTTTGTCATGTTGGTGGTGAGCATCTTTTGTAACATATTAGCTAGCTTATCACAAATATTACACTTAGCTTTTCAGCTTCTAACCTCACAAAGTGTAGCCAGACTTGAGCGCTTCCTGCTATGTAGATTAGTGAGGAAGGTCCTGGCAGATGACGTGTAAAAAAAAATAAAATAAAAAAATATCTGGTCTATCTGAAAATGTGCACACAGAAATCGATAAGTAGAATCGAAATTTTAATTTTATAACAATTATCCAATTCCTGACCTTAAGTATCCCATTCCAGAACTGGAATCAGAATACTGTTTGAAAGCAGCGTCCATCAGCGGGTGCCGCATATACCCGCTTCTGCAGAAATGCTGGTTCCATTAATTTTTTTAAGTGGGGCGAGTAAATAATCAGGAAAAGTTCATTTTAGGTTGAACCATTTCTTTAATAAGCAGTTAAAGCAGCACTCACCTGGAGGTCTGATATTTTACTTTCACGTGTGCTGAATTCTCGAAGCATGTGGTTTTTTCCAGCCTGCAGAACAATGAAGTTTAAGAAACACTGAAATCATATTTGAATAATAAAGCATTCAACACTTGGAAATCTGTTCTTGACTTACCTCGTGATAAAGACGCGTGTCATTTATCCGGATCATGACTCCGTCCACTCGCAAGAAGAACCGCAGCAGAAGAAAGAAACTGGTGGGCATCACTCTCTGAAACCACACATCATCTTTCATATGCCAACCATTAATGCTGCAAATTTGTAAAAGAAGCTGATGAAACTCACAATTTTCACATTGATCATAGACACGCCGTGATCATGCAGCTCGTCCTCGAACAGCAGCACGTCCTCGAAAAACTTGATTTGCTCTCGCGCTTTCAGCCTCTCCATGTCTATCCGTTCTGTGGTCGGCGTCACCTGTTCACAGGCTCTTCGTGAGTAAGAGACACTCCACATTCAGCTAGTTTAACTGTTAAAGCACAGAATACCTTGATCTGCATGTGCTCTCCAAGCAAAGTCCCTCTGTAATCGGTTGTGTAAGTCCAATCGTAGCGTTTCACCACGTCTTTCGAATGCTCCGAGTCGGCCCTGTACGGATACAGCAGAGATTCCTCCTGAATGAAAGCATCTAATCAGACTATAATGAATAACACAAAGCTCTACCTGCTTTCCTGCCACTCTTGGGCACAAGCCACTTTCACAGAGTCTTGCATGTTGTTGACACGTTTGAGAGCGTCGATCGCATTGAATTCAATCCCAAAACCATCGGTGTGCTGAATGCGCAACACATTATCACCAAACAGCATCTCTGGCAGAGCCGGCATATGCATCGTCTCTGCCAACCTGCGACAGAATCAGACTCAACTGCTCGCATTATCATAGGAAATATAATTTCTTCAACATCTAAACCTGCATGAACTCACCTCTCAATATCTTTAGACTTCATGATATGAGTCTTCACAGCTGTGACTGTCCACGGCCCAAAGTTGAAGTCCTGTTTACTGCTCCGAAATCCATGTGAAATCAACGATGACATTCTGCAGATGAGCTGAAGAACAGCAGAGTAAATGTGACAGAAATCAACGAATACACGAACGTGTCACTTTACTTCATTAGCAGAATCTTTCATTGATCACGACCATAGACTGTAAAACTGTATGTTTTATATAAATGTTTATTAATGTCTCAATGTGGACTCGATATCAAACTAAAGACTCGCGGTCGGTTAAATGCTCTTTTGTCGTTCAGTTGATTAAAAAAACCAAACCTGACACGCATACATCAATTGCTTTAAAACTGTTCAAAGCACTGGAGTAAAAACATGAATAAAAACGAACACAAACATAATTCACTCTTACCTCGTATCCGTTTCCATGTATGTGTACAGCGCAACCTCTAATTCCTCCCGATGTCGAGCGAACAACAATTGATGGTTCCGGCTTTGATATTGAATAACACAGTGGTTCCCAAACTTTTTCTACCGGTCCCCCCTTTTGTATAAACTCGCAATTCTGACTTTATATGGACATTTCTGACATTTAAATCTACTCTTAAAAGTACACATTTTTCAAAAAATTACTCCAGTAAATGTAGCAGAGTAAATGTAGTTTGTTACTCACCTGTGTAAAGTTAGTGGGGATAATAACAATCAGGTTTGAACTGTGAAATGGGTTAATCTTTAATATAAACTTTAATCAACTTTCAAAAATGGTTAAATTTTTATAAATATGTATTTATGTACTGTATGTATATACACATGCATTGGGGGAGTGAATATATGTATATAGGGCAAACAATACAAAAAAAAAAAAAAAAATCAAATATAAATAAATAACATTGAAGAAGGTTTTCACACAATCTCTCCTAACTGTCTTCTTTCTTTCTTTACAGACTTCAGCTATTCCACCTTTTGACTGTGATGTTTAGTGTTTATTTTCTTCAGAGGAAAAGGAATGAAGGTTATTGTTACGTTATTAATCTTTAATAAATGTCTTTTTTACACACACACACACACACACACACACACACACACACACACACACACACACACACACAAAACAGGAGAATCATTCTTTAATTTATATTACATTTCACATCAGCAAAAAAGTGTAAAAACAATATGCTTTCTCAATAAAACCACCATTAGTTTCTGTTTATATATTTTATCAGTCTATCTTTGCTAGTTGCAAAGCTTAATCATTTAACATTTACATTTTACAAATAAAAAGATGTTTTCCTGGTGAGTTTGCCAACTATTACAGACAAACTGTTTTACAAACACTGATCAAGTGCCACATTTTAAGTGACTCAATATTCAGAGTTTCTTTGGTCTATTCTGCCATATGAACAGTGATTATTTTAAAAGACTTCTAAGAATGTTATTTTTGCAGATATTTGTGTAAAATCATCAACACGGTCACTAAGAATAACAACATTTTTATCATAAATCTACCTTAAATATAATTTTGATAGAATGTCATGAACTGAAACTGAACTGAAACTGAAACTGAAACAAATCTCCAGTCCATGTGGATGTAAACTATATACTGAAATACTATCAGCAGCAGTCTAGAGATTTAAAATGTAACAAATCAGTCAAAACAGAGTTGTTAAGTAACAGTTGACTGGACACATTGTTACAATAACACACAGGTCATTTACATGTGAGGATCTCGTATGTTTCAACTTGCAAATAAACAATATATAGTTCATTTAGGAAAATTTGTGAAATATCCCTTAATCCTTCATCTTAATTTACATTCATGCACATGCTCATGTTCTCTCTATGTCTCTCTCTCTCTCTCTGTCTCTCTCACACACACACACACACACACACACACACACACACACACACACACACACACACACCTCTGACACAGGGTTAAATTATGATAAATATATTGTCTTAAAGAGTTAGCTCTACAGGGTAACTTAGTTTACAGGTAACATAGTTGATTTCATCATTTTCACTCATAATTGTCTGGCTAACCAAATGTGATTTTCTCGATCAAATTAAAATTAAAATTTCATAATTTATTTTAAGTAAAATCATACAGACATTGCAAACCATAAAAATGAACCCATGCCTTTCACCACAACACACTACATTTCCCATAATCCTCCCTGGCCATCACCTGCACACTCAACTCAGTCTTCACACCTGTTTGACATCAACCTCATCAGTTTCCCTATAAGCAAGTGCCAAACACTCCTTCATTGTCTGGTCTCATCGCTACTGGGACTGTTATATTTTCTTTGCCTAAGAACTGCTTACCTGCGTTGTTTCACACAGAAGGACTTGCCCATCTTCTCACCTTGGATTCTTACCTGTGTTATGCCTGTTGTCAGCCTGTCCTTCAGTCACGCCAGCCAGCACCTGCAAAACATAAAGTCTCTTTCTCATTCAGTTAAGTATGTTATTATATGAATTACCCACTCACCTGCTTGTATCTCAGCTGTCTTGAACTGCATTATCATGTTATCCTCTTCTGTTGTTTTGACAGCTGCAAATCTTGACTACCTTAATGCCATTTTTTATTTGTACTTAAATGCTGTATAAGTAATTTGCTTTGTGTAACACCATACTCATGAAATTAATTTGTCTTTTTGCTGCTTTTGTATTTATGCCTTCACCTCTTGTTGCCCTTCAAGACTTGTTTGTGTCTGTCTTAATGTCCATTTACATTTATGCATTGGTTTCTTTATGCCCATTTTGTTTGACTGTTCCTTTGTTGTTTTTTGTTTGGTGGTTGTTGTTTTTCCATTTCAGCCTTAACTTTTCCTGTTTGTCTTTATGGTTAGTCTCTTCAATAAGGAGGTTCAACCAACTCTGAGTTAAATCTTGAACTCTGAGATGGGTTAGTCTGAGTTTTTGGTTACAGAACAGCTGAATTGAGTTAGTTCAATCGACCTGGAGTTAAGCATATGTGCCACGACTTTATTAAAGCCATGATCAATGGAACTCCCATCACCATGGCAACAGCACCCGACAAAAAGACATCTGCATACTTCAGAGTCAATACAGGTTTAATTCCTCATCACTTTTATAATATCACAGGTGAAAACTGGCAGAACGTTAGGTTATTAAACGAATAGGCTATTTTCATGGTATCCCACGAGCAAAAAAAAAAAAAAAAAAAATTTAAGTGCATTTTTATTTTGCAAATGATCTGCCAATAGGGTAAGAAAAATACAGCAGCGGCTATTAAGTGGAATTGGCATGCTTTCTTAGTGATCCTATTTACAGTAAGTGCAAATAGCTCTAGATGCAATTTACCATTAGTGAAAATAGTGATATATTCTATTTACCATGTAAAAGTAGCAGTTCTTTGCAATAAGTATAAATAGTAATTAGATGCTATTTATACTTATACGGGCAGATACATACTATTTGCACCTCAGTATTGTTGTACTTTAACAGGTTGCAATAATAACAGTGTAAATGATTATATTTATTTATTATATTTTTCATTATTAAACACTCATTAGGCACTTCCACTTTTAGAACATTTTCTTAATTATTATTATTTTTTTAAATAAGTAAATTCTAATATGAAATGTGATGAGAAAAGGGAGAATAGCGAGCTCTGCAAAAGGCAGACTCGAACACGGTCAATCACGTCACAAACTAGTTCTCTAGTTGAATGAAGTATTTAAACATCGCTTGTGCTTTAAAAAGGGGTACATCTAAGCTTTTATTTGTCTCCTTTTCTCTGACTGAGCATTTGTATTATACCTTTAATTTTTCTTGCATTACTTGCCATTTTTGCTATTGTATGGCCCTTTATCATTTTTATTGTATGAAATTAAATAAACTGATTTTTGTCTGCCTGTTCTGCTATTATATACACCCTATTTTATTGTAAAATTTTGTATGAAATTAGTTAATGGACTTTAATGCCATTATTTACACTTTTTGCTCCTTTATTTTTGTCTGTACCCTTTTATTTTATGTCCCTTTTCTATCTGTGCCCATATGCTCATTTTATATGCTCCACCATAAAACTGTTGGAACCAGTTAACTGGTTGAGAATGTTTGTCAGTTGACTGCAGGTTAATATTCAAAGCCACTTAAGCTCAGATATATAGAGGTGCTCTGAACTCTAAGAATTAGGCAGCAGAGATGCTTTTAGCAAGGTACACTAAAAGCTTCAGGGATAGTTGATCATTGGTGCATTGTCAACATTAACAAGATATTTAAGTTTTCAGCCAAGCATATTTTGGTATGTACAAATGCTTTAGATTTCAGTGATGCTTGTTTGTGTCTGACACTTGGAAGACCAATCAGTCTTGAATCACTTCTGTTATAGTTGGTGTAATTTGCTCTCTAATATGCTCTTAAACCTGTCTGCATAATTTATATTTGTGTACCTTTTTAGTTTGTCTATGCCTTTTTTCCTTTTTGTTTATTTATTTATTTATTTTTAAATCTGTGCTCTTTTGTAGCTGTGGTTTTTGTATTATGTTGTGACTTTTTGCACTAGTACTTTATGCCAGTTTCATGTGTTCCTTTTTTATTTCAGAATTTTATTTTGCAACCATGAGCCTTTGTCCACCTGTCACTTTTGTATTTTTCTGTGCACCTATCCCTTTTTTATTTATTTATTTTTTTTTTACTTTTTTCTTTTATACCCTTGTTTATATGCCTATTTGTCTGTCAGTTAAATTTAGTAATGCATTTTCATTTTTTTTTTTGTCCCTTTGTACTTTTTTTTTTTTTTTTTTTTTTTTTAAAGTGTTAATGCCTTGCATTGTCTTTGTTCTTAACAAGGGCAGCAAAAAATTAAAATTATTACTTTATGCTCCTGTTTTTTTTAATATACCCTTCACTTGTTTCTTTGTCTGCTGTGTATGTTCCTTCCTATATTGTAAAGCTTTCTATGATAGTGACTATTTGTGAACTGACTTGTATGTATTTTGTTAGGCCTTATTTTGTATTTATGCTTTCATTTTGAAGTATCTTTTATACTGGGTTAGGTTTTTATTTTTAACTGTTGCATTGTTTAAAAGTGTACTGTATAAATCATCTTGTTTTTACTGTTTTTGTCTTTTGTATATTTATGCACTTGTTTTCATTCTCTGCCTTCTGTATATTAGCAGTAATGATTGTCTTACTAAGCCCTTTTTATTTAGATTTTGTGATTCTCTATGACCTCTGTGCACATTTGTATTTGTGTCTGATGTAATTTCATTTAGCCTGTTTGGATTTATTTATAATAACCTATACTATACCTATTCTTTTTTTTTTTTTTCTTTTTCCCCCTTTTTTTCCTCTTATACCCTTGTTTTTATGCCTATTTGTCTAAATTTAGTAATGCATTTTAATTTTTTTTTGTCCCTTTGTACTTTGTTTTTTTTAGTGTTAATGCCTTGCATTGTCTTTGTTAAGAGCAGCCAAAAAAAAAAAAATATATTACTTTATGCTTTTTATTTTATTTATTTTTATTTTTTTATTAAATATACCCTTCACTTGTTTGTTTGTCTGCTGTGTATGCTCTTTCCTATATTGTATAGCTTTCTATGAGAGTGACTATTTGTAAACTGACTTGTATGTATTTTGTTAGGCCTTATTTTGTATTTATGCTTTCATTTTGAAGTATCTTTTAAGGTTCCCTGTCTTGTTGCAGTGTTAATTTTTAAAGTCTGTTAACCTTTTTTCTTTTTTTCCACCTAACATCTTAATTTATTTACCTTTATTCTTGTGCCCATAGGCTCCTTTGTATTATTTGTAATTTTACATAATTCAAATTTTCAAAATGACTTGTGTAAAATTAAGTAATTGTCAGGTTTTTATTTTATTTTGGTCCCAGTTCCTGTAAATTTCCTGTCTTAGTTTCTGTTCTCCTGATAAGTTTCCTGTATGTTTGTTAACATGGCAACCTATTGTATCCACCTGTTCTTTGTTGACTTGGTGTCTATATATATATATATATAATGTACTCCATTTAGTTCCTTGTCTGTTTTTACATCTATTTAATTTTGTTCTTTCCTTGATTATTTGTTACTTTTGATTTATTCAAGTTTTACTGCTGCAACTTGATCCTACTAAAGACCATATTGTCTGAGCTGGCTCCTTTCAGCCCTTTGTTTAATCCTTTATTGGCTACAAACTGCAACTCAGATCTACTTTGGGCTTCCTGTATGCCAATTCTGCCTCGATGTGTCAATCCCCTGGCTTTGATTCAAGCCTTGGACTCCAACTTAACCTATCGATTCTAATGCGGTTAGTCATTCTTCAGGCTTCACAAGCAGACCTAAAGGGACAAAGGAGACCAGTCATCACCCTGGTTGCGAAATGGACTTCCTGTCCTATGGCTTTGCCTTCCTGTCCTTGCCTTGTCTGTCCACCCCTTTGGTTCTATTGTTGTCCTTTCTCCCTCTATCTTGGGTTGCAAAGTACCTGTTGCCAATTTAATAGCCAGTGTCATCCTGGTCCACCTGTCCATCCTCCAAATCCATTGTGGGCCTGCATCCTGGCGATCTTTTCCTGCCATTTTCTCCCTGAATCAAGCCCCCCCCCCAACCCCATCATGCGTTTCCAGCTCCACATCCTCAGAAAGCCCACACTTTTTTTTTTTTTTGCCTATTTGTTCATAGTTCTTTGTAATGTAATCTTGTGTCTTTGTGATGTAATGCACTTTGGTTTCTTCCCTCTTTGGATGAATGTTCATGTTTTTGTTTATGTAAACATTTGTAATTGTTTGTTTTCTTGTAAATGTTTCAGTTGTTTTTGACAATAAATAAAAGCTTTAAATATTGGGTTAGAGTCCGAGGGTTAGAGTCCGAGGGTTAGAGTCCGAGGGTTAGAGTCCGAGGGTTAGAGTCCGGTTAGAGTCCGAGGGTTAGAGTCCGAGGGTTAGAGTCCGAGGGTTAGAGTCCGAGGGTTAGAGTCCGAGGGTTAGAGTCCGAGGGTTAGAGTCCGAGGGTTAGAGTCCGAGGGTTAGAGTCCGAGGGTTAGAGTCCGAGGGTTAGAGTCCGAGGGTTAGAGTCCGAGGGTTAGAGTCCGAGGGTTAGAGTCCGAGGGTTAGAGTCCGAGGGTTAGAGTCCGAGGGTTAGAGTCCGAGGGTTAGAGTCCGAGGGTTAGAGTCCGAGGGTTAGAGTCCGAGGGTTAGAGTCCGAGGGTTAGTCCGAGGGTTAGAGTCCGAGGGTTAGAGTCCGAGGGTTAGAGTCCGAGGGTTAGAGTCCGAGGGTTAGAGTCCGAGGGTTAGAGTCCGAGGGTTAGAGTCCGAGGGTTAGAGTCCGAGGGTTAGAGTCCGAGGGTTAGAGTCCGAGGGTTAGAGTCCGAGGGTTAGAGTCCGAGGGTTAGAGTCCGAGGGTTAGAGTCCGAGGGTTAGAGTCCGAGGGTTAGAGTCCGAGGGTTAGAGTCCGAGGGTTAGAGTCCGAGGGTTAGAGTCCGAGGGTTAGAGTCCGAGGGTTAGAGTCCGAGGGTTAGAGTCCGAGGGTTAGAGTCCGAGGGTTAGAGTCCGAGGGTTAGAGTCCGAGGGTTAGAGTCCGAGGGTTAGAGTCCGAGGGTTAGAGTCCGAGGGGTTAGAGTCCGAGGGGTTAGAGTCCGAGGGGTTAGAGTCCGAGGGGTTAGAGTCCGAGGGGTTAGAGTCCGAGGGGTTAGAGTCCGAGGGGTTAGAGTCCGAGGGGTTAGAGTCCGAGGGGTTAGAGTCCGAGGGGTTAGAGTCCGAGGGTTAGAGTCCGAGGGGTGAGAGTCCGAGGGTTAGAGTCCGAGGGTTAGAGTCCGAGGGTTAGAGTCCGAGGGTTAGAGTCCGAGGGTTAGAGTCCGAGGGTTAGAGTCCGAGGGTTAGAGTCCGAGGGTTAGAGTCCGAGGGTTAGAGTCCGAGGGTTAGAGTCCGAGGGTTAGAGTCCGAGGGTTAGAGTCCGAGGGTTAGAGTCCGAGGGTTAGAGTCCGAGGGTTAGAGTCCGAGGGTTAGAGTCGAGGGTTAGAGTCCGAGGGTTAGAGTCCGAGGGTTAGAGTCCGAGGGTTAGAGTCCGAGGGTTAGAGTCCGAGGGTTAGAGTCCGAGGTGTAGAGTCCGAGGGTTAGAGTCCGAGGGTTAGAGTCCGAGGGTTAGAGTCCGAGGGTTAGAGTCCGAGGGTTAGAGTCCGAGGGTTAGAGTCCGAGGGTTAGAGTCCGAGGGTTAGAGTCCGAGGGTTAGAGTCGAGGGTTAGAGTCCGGGGTTAGAGTCCGAGGGGTTAGAGTCCGAGGGGTTAGAGTCCGAGGGTTAGAGTCCGAGGGTTAGAGTCCGAGGGTTAGAGTCCGAGGGTTAGAGTCCGAGGGTTAGAGTCCGAGGGTTAGAGTCCGAGGGTTAGAGTCCGAGGGTTAGAGTCCGAGGGTTAGAGTCCGAGGGTTAGAGTCCGAGGTTAGAGTCCGAGGGTTAGAGTCCGAGGGTTAGAGTCCGAGGGTTAGAGTCCGAGGGTTAGAGTCCGAGGGTTAGAGTCCGAGGGTTAGAGTCCGAGGGTTAGAGTCGAGGGTTAGAGTCCGAGGGTTAGAGTCCGAGGGTTAGAGTCCGAGGGTTAGAGTCCGAGGGTTAGAGTCCGAGGGTTAGAGTCCGAGGGTTAGAGTCCGAGGGTTAGAGTCCGAGGGTTAGAGTCAGAGGGTTAGAGTCCGAGGGTTAGAGTCCGAGGGTTAGAGTCCGAGGGTTAGAGTCAGGGTTAGAGTCCGAGGGTTAGGGTTAGGGTTAGGTTAGGGTTAGGTTAGGGTTAGGTTGGGTTAGGGTTAGGGTTAGGGTTAGGGTTTGGGTTGGTTAGGGTTAGGGTTAGGGTTAGGGTTAGGGTTAGGGTTAGGGTTAGGGTTAGGGTTAGGGTTAGGTTAGGGTTAGGGTTAGGGTTAGGGTTAGGGTTAGGGTTAGGGTTAGGTTAGGGTAGGAGGGTTAGGGTTAGGTAGGGTTAGGGTTGGTTAGGGTTAGGTTAGGGTTAGGGTTAGGGTTAGGGTTAGGGTTAGGGTTAGGGTAGGGTTAGGGTTAGGGTTAGGGTTAGGGGTTAGGGTTAGGGAGGGTTGGTTAGGGTTAGGTTAGGGTTAGGGTTAGGTTAGGGTAGGTTAGGGTTAGGGTTAGGGTTAGGGTTAGGGTTAGGGGGAGGGTTAGGGTTAGGGTTA